>APFE030745809.1:60121-196242 GCA_000404065.3 Pinus taeda
TTGTGGGTTAACCACTTACAAATATTAATATGGGCTTTATTGACTCTTGACTATGACGTGATCCCATGACATGAATAAGGGGGTTAGGGTGGGACCCTAACATCTTGCCTCCCATTTTGTGATGCATCTTTGCTTGTGTGTTCTCTTCTTAACACCGTTCTTTCACAGGTTTCCAAGGGGCACACTCACCTCACCCTCTATGTGTTAGAACCACTCATGCACCTTCCTTGACTTACTGCATATGTCACACCCTTCCTACCAACAGGGACATCTTACTTTCCTTTGTCTGAAATCGTGGTCAAGGCAATGCCATACAGCCCACTCCTGGGACTCCTACACCAAACAACCTGAGGTCTAGTTGGGATTTCTTACCAGGGGGATCCCCTAACATGTTGGCGAGTCCAGCACCATCAACACCAACACACAATTTCACTTCCTCCACCGGAATCACATGATCCCATCACTTAGGTATTGGAGGAATCATCCACAGCAAGCACACTTGCAAGACATAAGTTTTCTCTCTTTCTCATGTTTTTTTGTTTGTCACAGTCAATAAAGTGCGCATTCTTATAATTTTCGCACAGTGTGTCACAACACCACATTAAGTCCACAAAATGTATGTCTTGTGCATTCACTCTTTTCTTTTCTGCAAATATTTTAGAGCTTGGAGTATGGTGGTCTTCATTGTTAAATATTTCTTGTTCACTGGTTTACATGCATATTTTTCATGCCTTCATCAACATAGGCCAGGCAATGCACCGATGGATACTGTTATCTCAAAATCAGATCCTGGAAGGCTATAGACCAGGAAGACCTCAAGTAACTATTTCAAACCTACTTTAGGCTGAGGTTTAGCCTCCTCAATCTGAGAGGGCTCTCTCTAAATGGATTGATGATTTTGATTAAAGATAAGATGGCTAACTCTTATAGAACAACTGTAACAAATATGAATGGTGGAAACACATTTAACAACTATCCATTGGGCTTATGGAGTCAACAACACCTCAATATCACAATGAACTCAACCTTACATGGAAGTCAGGGCATTCAGCATTTAAACATTCAGAACATAAACTCATATGGGACCACACAGTTTATAAATGTATACAGGAAGTCAGAGCACATTCAGTGAATTCTGAGTGATTATACATCCATACCACTGTAAGAATTAAGAAAAGGACAACATCACCTATCCTGAACATAAAAAATCCTTCATGAATCCTGAGAAGTAAAGTCAAATCTGTATTACTGAAAATGAGTCTTACATAAGCCAAATACAAGCTTTTCCATAAAATTTCCAACCCTGATTACATTGTTGTTTCAGCCATATATAGAGCTCTTATTCTAACTGATCGAGGTTCCTCCTCAAGCATGAGGGGAATTCGAAAACTACTTCTATTACTAACAACTCTTAAACTCTAACTACTTTAATAAATACAACATACTATTGACTGGAGTTTTTTTAGAGATCTAAATCAACTATGACTCTAACTCCATATTACATGCATAATGGCCTTAATTAAGATGATTCCTTTCTTTGACATCTGGTTCTCTTTCAGTTTGGCGGAGATGAGTGTTTAATGCTCCATGTTTCCCTTGAACGCTGTACTTTCTCCACTGTCCAGAAAAATTGGGAGCCTATCCTTGCTTCTTGGCTTTATGGTCTTCAAATCTTCATGAGTCGGTTTTAAATTGTTATCCCTCAAAATATGACAGTGGTCACGTTGTGATGTGCTGTCCAATATTATGAAACCTGATTTGATGATGTGTCATCCACTATTTTGAAAACAAAAGGGGAAAATGCATTCAAGCTGTCTGATGCATGCTTCAATTCTTTTATGATATGACAAAATGCCACGTCCTTAACACGTTGTCCACCGTTTTCATATGTGTAGGCAAAAGTTCTTACAAGCTGTCTTGATCTTGTTGAAAGCTGATGGCTTCAGATGATTCCTTGTAGACATACCCTTTTCAAAATTCCCGCTTGTATTTCAAAACCGGTTGACTGAGATTAGATTGTGTAGCTTCAGCAGTTTCACAGCGTGCTACGAAACTGTTGTACATTAATCATCTTCAGCAGTTTCGTAGCGCGCTACGAAACTGCTGTGTGATTCCAAAAACACAGTTTCAACCCAAAATTTTGCTATTTTGGGCCTCTTGCTATTTAAACATTCTTTCAACTGCTCCAAGGCCTCTCAAAACTGAATGGAAATGTATAATTCTTCAAGAAAGATTATACCAAGGAAGACCATCAAAATCTGAAACAAAACCTTACTTGATGTGTGACTGCCTTAAGGAAATTCTTTCCGCTGACTTAACTGTATCTTCAAATGATGCAATATGACAATGAGGTGAATTTTTAAGGTGTCTTAGTGCTGCAGCTGCTGTAGAAACACGAGCATCTACCCGCAGTACACACAAGAACAACGAATTCTTCTTTGTAGAACAACTTAATACTTTGGAATGGATCATTGAAATATAGGATTATCCTTGTGCAAGCAACTGGATTTAGTTTCATTTAAATGATCCATGAAATTCCTTAGAATAGTGAAGATAGTTTTAATAACAGGGGCAATTTCAACAGGTGGCATCTGAGACTTGATCTTTTGAAGGCGCACAGAAGTAGCAGCTGTGAACTCTTGAAATCTTCTCTAATCTCCATCTTTGTGTTCTAAGTTCAAACTGCATGGATTCAAAATCACTTGCAATAGGCTTGTTCAGTCTAGAACCCGGAATATCGTGTTGCCATTCTGTAATAGGATTTCCATAATTAAGATTTGATCCAACAGAACTAGAACCAATTACTGCAAAACACCCTGCTCAACGAATTTCTTGTGAAGAGATTTTGACCCCTGTATGGACCAGAGAAACCAGGAAAAGACTCCTCTGAAAGTAAATCACAGACATGCTTGTCCCAAATCAGATGGAACAACTCCTTCATTGACAATCACATAGTAATTGTTGCATTCAGGTTACCACCAACTTGAATAGCATCAATGACCTCTCCAAAAGTTGGTTGTTGAGCACATCCACAAGAATCCATTACTGCCCTGCACATCATCAAAGTAGCGTTTTTTAAGGTTTCCAGAAACAGCAATGTTGAAAAGTTGTTGTTTATATATCTGGCGGGTATAAACAAGTTCCTCCAGGGACCCTGAAGCAAGAAAGTAAAATATTGTAACATGTCGTTTCTGCCCATAACGGAATGACCGGTCCTATGCTTGCAAATCCATTGCAGGGTTCCAGTTTGGATCAAATATAACCACTCGATTTGCACTATTGAGATTTAGTCCCAGCCCACCAGCACAAGTAGAAATAAGGAAGACCTGCTTGCCTGGACTTCTATTAAAATTGTCAACTAGGAACTAGCGACTATTCATTGGAGTTGACCCATCAAGCCGAGAAAAGCAATAACCCTTACGAATAAGAAATTTCTCCAGTATGTCTAACATCCTGACAGAATAGCTAAAGAGCAAGATTTTTTCGCCTTGTGAAATCCAAGATACCATTAATTTATTTCACCGTCTTTATCTTCCACAGTATTAGGAATGTTCTCTTCAACTTCAGCTTCTTTAGGAATTGATTTGGTGCTTCTCATCTTTTTCAGCTTTGCAACAAAAATCCATCCATGCTATGAACATGCGGATAGAAACGCCTTGTCTTTTCCAAAGATGGGTGAAAGCAGTGCTCCCTAAAACGTATAAACCCGTGTCGACCGAAGTCCAAACCACATGGGACAACTTTTACATCACGCTTGCTAGGTGCATAGTTCACAACTGCCTCATTCTCTGCCACAGTAATTGAGCAAGTTGAGTATGCTACATAACCTCCTGATTTTGAGCCTGCATCCGCCACGTCAATTGCTGCAAGAAGCAACTGCTTTTGCAGAAAAGCACCTTTCGTTATATCCACCGCACTCTTCTTACTTTTCACATTTCATCTTTCCAAATGATACCAGTGCCGCTGCAGGATGCATCTAACAACACCCTCTCAACACTTTTGGTAGCTTTTTGCCATCATAGTTGCGGATTATGCTGTTGCTGGGTGCTGAAACCCTCCACAGAGCCAAGCACTACACACAAGGAAACCCTGTTTCTAACTCTGTTATGCTATTGTGTAAAAACCATAGCGGAGAAGTGGAATGTTACAACAAATTTTTTAAATTTCGATACACCCATATGCAGAGGCAAGGAGAACCAATTGTCAAGATCAAAATGGTTCATTCAAAATAGTCCCTGAATGTTCTGATAATTAAATTTATGCTTGATGAACCAATGTAATGTCAGTCTTAGAACACTTCCGTAGTTTAGATGAGACCAATCAAAGCATTATTCGCAATCTTATCTGTAGCCAAAACAAGTGCAGTACTAGCTCCAAATGGTATGAACATTAATGCCCAGTCCCTGCCCATGGAAGCAAGGCCAAAGCTGAAATATGACTTGCTTCTTGCTGGTTTCATCGAACATGACAAACATTTCCAGGGAGTATTCATTCTTATATGATCAGAAAGCATGATATTCCCCGAAATATTTCTCATCCAACATTCTAAGCTTCAAATATGTAGACATCATGACATCTTTGTTATTAGCGAGCCACATGTTGTCCTAGCTATAGTGATAAGGTTGAGAGCAATAACTAAATTCTTATTACAGTACCGAAGAGTGTACTAGTTCTTCTAGTCCTCCACATCATACAACAGAGTGTCCTTTACAGGCACATATCCTGCATCCCTAGACAACTTCTCTAACATTGCATAGATATCCTTTGTTTGAGAGTGTGTTCGGTCTCCTATGACAAAAGTATGCACTGTGTTTTTAATCTCAATCCAGCTCTGATAGAGAAAAAACATGGGACTTCCATCCACAGGAACCCTTTGAGAAATTTTTAAAAAATGAATGTTCAGGATTTAAAACATTTTTTCTTGAGTGATAACAGACAGTATGCCTCCCAACAGTTTAAAGGCTTTTGCACTGCAGAAGGTATTAAAAGGGAATTGACGGCACCCCATAACCCGCAGCAGAATGGGGTGGCCGAAAGGAAGAACAAATCAATTGTGGGAGTAGCTTGAGAAATGTTGCATGACCAAATCCTACCACTACATTTGTGGGCTGAGGCATGCAATACACCAGTGTACTTGCAGAACAGAAGCCTGCATCGTATACTGGGAATGAAGACACCTATGGAGGCCTATTCCGAGAAGCGACCTGATGTAAGTCACTTCCGAATCTTTGGATCATCAGTTTACTGTCATGTGACCAAAGATGCCAGGAAGAAGCTAGACCCAATAGCTAAGTTGGGAATACTTGTGGGGTACATGGATACACCCCACAACTATCGGGTGTACCTACCTTTCACTTAGAGGACAGTGGTACACAGGGATCTAAAGTTCGATGAGCAGAAATCCATGTGCTTATCACTTGAGAGGGAGCTCGAGTTGCATGCATATGAGGAAATTTTAGTTCCTAAGGAGGAGGAGCCTCATATTGATGTGGAGCAGCCACATGCAGAGGATCTGGGAATGGAGACATCCACTCATGCTAATACTTCCAGAGATGGGTGGAAACACTCAAGGGAAGCTAACAAGTTGACGTTGGATGTGCGGGAGATTGTGGGACAACCATCTTCTCAGTGTAGACAGAGGAGGTCACCCAAGTGGCACACTGGGTACATGGCCCTTGTTGGGGAGTGTGTAGATACCAAACCTTCTTCATTCGAGGAGGCAGTGTAGCAACCAATCTGGGTTGATGAAATGGTAGAGTAGTATGACTCTGTCATTTGGAATAGTGTGTGGGATGTTGTCCCAAGACCTCAAGGTAAGTCAGTGGTGAGTTCTAGATGGATTTACAAGGTAAAGCAGGCAGCTGATAGAGTGTTGAGAAACATAAGGTAAGGTTTGTTTCCTGGGGTTTCTCATAGGTCGAGGGGATTAACTATGATGAGACTTTTGCTCCCATAGCAAGGTACTCATAAATTAGATTGATGTTGGCACTATCAACTCAGATGGGGTGGAAGATCCACCAGATGGATGTGAAGACAACATTCCTCAATGGGAAGATTGAGGAGGAGGTGTACATTGAGCAGCTAGAGGGTTTCGATACCTTCGATCATGAATCGCATGTGTGCAGACTCAAGAGGGCATTATATGGGATGAAGCAAGCACCCCGTGCTTGGTACACTAGGATTGACAACTATTTCATCGGTTTGGGCTTCACCAAGAGTGAAGCAAATGTGAACCTTTACCACATCATGGTAGAAGGTAAATGATTGATCATTTTTCTTTATGTTGATGATCTGATTTTGACAAGTGATGATCAGCTGATATAGTATTGCAAGGAATACCTTGCAAGAGAGTTTGAGATGAAGGACATGGGCCTTATGCCCTACTTTCTAGGCATGGAGGTGTGGCAGAAAGATGGGGAAGTATTTGTGTCTCAAGCCAAGTATGCCAATGAGATACTCAGGTGATTTCACATGGATAAGTGCAAGCCCATGTAGACTCCTCTAGCTGTGAACTGGAGGAAGGAGGATGCTACTTCAGGTGAGGTAGTAGCTGCTACTGTTTATCGGTAGCTGGTGGGTTCACTTATGTATCTAGTGAACACACGACCTGACTTATGCTTTACGGTGAACCAACTTAGTCAAGCTATGGTTCAGCCTACCAAGCTATTTTGAAAGGCAGCGAAGCATGTGCTGAGATACCTCAGAGGCACATCTCAATTCGGATTGTGGTACAGGCGGACAGAGGGAGTGAAGTTTTAGGGCTTCACAGATGTGGATTGGGCAGGGAGTGAAGAGAACTTCTAGAGGAATCTTCAACCTTTGTTTAGTTGCAATTTCCTGGTACAACAGGAAACAGAGATCAGTTGCACTTAGCTCAGCAAAGACTGAATACATGGCTGCTAGTCAGGCTGCATGTGAGGCCATTTGGATACAGAAGATTCTAGTGGGATTGTTTAGTCAGATGATGGATCCTCCAATGATCTACTGTGATAACCAAAGTTGTATCAAACTCTCTAGGAATCCATTTTTCATGATAGGTCCAAGCACATTGATATCCGGTATCACCATCTTCAAGACTATGTGCTCAAGAGGATGATGTTGCTGCTTTATGTTTCGATCAAGGAATAGGATGTTGATATTTTGACTAAGGCATTGTCAAAATGCAAGTTCAAGTTCCACAGAGACAGGATTAGGGTTACCGATAATCGCTTTCTTGTTGAGAGGGAGTGTTGAAAATAGCAACAAGAAATGCTAAAAATAGCACTACTATAAATAGCAGTTCATCGAGTGTTGATCTTAGCAACAATGGACAAAAAAATGGAAGTGCTAAAAATAGAATTCTATAATAGCATTTCGGGATACCTTCCTATTTTAGTCAGTCCCTAAATTAAAATAGTGAAGCAAAATTTGGATTTGATCTTAGCAGATGTTTGTAAAATAATTAATTAATTCATCTTGAGTTAATTAGTTAAGAAAAATCAAACATGAAGTCTTTGTGGGGACATGCAACAGTTTCTCCATTAATTGAAGAATTTATCCATCAGTTAAAGAGATAAGGATGAGTTGTAATATTGAGTTGTAATTAGTTGGCTCGGTTAACTGAGTCAAGTCCAGTTAGATTAATTCAAACAATTTGTTGAATTAATGTAAGTTTAGTTAGTTAATGCTTGCATGCATGTAACTACTGCACTTCAGATAACTGAGTATTCTCTCATAAATAACTCATGCATGTCAGTTCAGACAGAGACCTAGTTGAGATCAGATGGAGGGGCAGTGTACTATCAGTTGCTAGAATATTCCATTGTGAATATTCCTTGCATGAAGAAGGAATTATTTCCTTGAGGATTGTGCAGTTACTTCTTCAGGTTTAGTGATTGTGATGAGGCCAATTCACACATGTGACATCATTGGACCCCATGAAAAACTGCGCAAGGAAATAGGAGGCTTAGAGGGCTTCAGGAGGACATATACTTTGTCTATTCAGTCTATGAGCTGTATTTTTTATTTCAGAGAGAGCAGGATAGCTCGAGAGCTAATTCTTTTTGTAACTTGAACAAAATTTCCACTTGTATGATAATACAGAGATTGTGCTTTTAGGCTAAGGCTTTCCCCAAGTTATTTCTTCTGTGTTATGTGTGATTGATTTCTCATTCTCAGTTATATGTGTTCTCTTGATCTTGCTTAATTCGATTAAGCTTCCGCAAAGTGTTGTAGAAGTAGATCTTGTGTTGTGTTTTAGTATATTGCATAATCTGTTGATCTGCAGTGGGAATTTCTACACAGCCGACACAAAATATTCAAATGATGACTGCTAAAACAAGGAATGATGAACCGTGAATTAGTATTGTTATTAGAAGTGGATTTACAACCGGTAGTGATAAAACAAATGGAAAGAAAGGATCTGAAACTACATGCATTATAAAAACTATTGAGAAATCTCCTATTTTTTATATTCAGAAGGAAAAATAAGTATTATAACTAGAAGAGAAATGATGCTTAGTGCGTAGATAGGAGAATATGAGATGGATCAAGTTATTCTAAATATGGGATCTGATGCTAATGTTTTGACAAAGAATACATGGGAATTAATGGGTAAGTCGAAGCTACAGTGGTCGTCTATTCAATTAAGGATGGAAAAGCAGCAAAAATATCTTCCCCTTAGGAAGACTACCAGGTGTAATAGTGAATATTGAAGGAGTTCACACTACTTTTGACTTTGAAGTAATAGAGATCGTTAATGATAGTAACCCTTATCCTGCATTGCTTGGAATTGATTTGGAATTTGATAATATGGCCATAATTGATACGAAGAAGAGATAGATGATATTTGAAGGGAATAATATGAGAGTGATTGTTCCCTTGGACCCATCAGAAGGAGAAAGATATACAGAACCAGCTATAAAAGAATATTGCGCAACTAATATAGATAATATCTATCAAATGGTAGAAAAGGAACAGGATTGGGTTAACCCTACTGCAAAAGGCAAGTTGACTTGGAAGCATGATAGTTCTTGTACCTCAAACTCAAAAGGAGAATTGGAGCATTGACAAAATAGACTATATGTAGTATATAAGGCGTTATTGAATAATTTCCAAATCAATTCGTTACATGACATCTGAGGTATGTAACCTGCCTTCTTATGATGGCTTAGGTGATGTGAATATTTTTCTTGATGAATATGAGAAACAGGTTCCAAAAAATCAAAGATTGTTAGCCTTGGATATAGCCCTAAAAGCTACTCCTGCTAGATGGTGGGGTTCATGCAAGGATAATATAGGAGATTGGTAAGAATGTTGAAGGTTGATGTGGATAAGATTTGGTTAGATAAATATAGAGATTGAAATAAAATATGATGGTAAAACTAATCCTATGGAGCATATCTAGTTATGTACTACGACATCGAAGGAGATTCAATAGCAAGAATGGGTACATGTATTCATTCATGCATTAGAGACAATCCCTAAGAACTGATACTTAGAAACAGAGCTTTGACATAGTAAACTGGGCAGATATGGTTGATGGTTTCATATTAACATTCAACTTTGAAGATGATTGTTCATACATATATTTCTCCCTTGAGATAGTTAAGAAGAGGATATTTGAGAATGTAACTCCATTGACATGGCAACAACTTGATTGGGTTGCGCAGATAGAAAATGCACTAGAATGTTATAACCTTACTAGAGAAGAAGAAGAATATCCTCACAACATCGACATAGCAAAATCATAAGGATACCACGAAGTAAATGGGCATGAGTTAGAGATATCAGATATAACAAAGCCACCGAAGACCAAGAAGGAGAACATAGGATCAAAGAAGGAGCCCAAGTTTTCAACTATAAGATATTATTGGGATGAGGAGACAGTCAGCAAAGTTACAGAATTTCTTCATTAATACCAAGAACTGTTTCCCACAAAATTTTCAGAAATGAAGGGTATAGGAGACATAGGAGTTATGAATATTCCCCTTAAGCCTGATACAAAGCCAGTCAAGAAAATACCTTACAGAATGAACCTAGAGTATCAGGATAAAGTAAAGATAGAGCTTGATAAGATGGTAGCAGCAGGAATTATTGAACCAATAGAAAATAAGAATGGGTGATTTCTATGATGGTGCAAGAAAAGAAAACTCAAGGAGACATTATGATCTGTGTTGATCTAAGGAAGTTAAATGATGCATGTTTACATGATCCCTTCCCTGCCCTTTTCACAGATGAAGTGCTAGACAATGTAGGAGGTCAAGAAGATTACTCATTTACAGATGGATCTTTCAAGATATCATCATATTAGAATCGCCCCTGAATATCAGCATAAGACCACATTTTCTATCGAATGGGGCTCATATCAATACATAGTGATGCCTTTTGGACTGAAAAATTCCCTTGTTATATTTTCTAGAGTGGTGGTTGCAACTTTTATGGATATGGACGACCCTGACATAATGAAGGAAAGAATGTCACAGTTGATTGCTTTGAAAGAAGATAGATTCATAGCACGATTTCATCAGCAAGTAAAAAAAGCAAGAGAAAAGGCTTGCCATGACAGACATATTAAGAAAAAGAAGTTCCAAGTAGGAGACCTTGTTCTCCTCTATGACAATAAGTTTGTGAAATTTCCAAGGAAATTAAAGATGCATTGGCTAGGCCCATATATTATTAAGCATATTACTGATGGAGCCGTTGTTCAACTAGCTAAGTTAAATGGAGAATTGATTCAAAGAAGAGCAAATGGCAGCAAGTTGAAGATGTACAAGGACAACCATGTCCCTACAACCTCACTATAAGTAAGAAAAGAGAAGAGTCTTAGTGCCACCTGTAGTTGAAAGTGGGCACTAGACTATAAACTCCACTGTAGAAAGAGCTTCGATGCAGGAAGTTATTTCGCTACAGTCTGAAGTGTGTCAGAGTTCGTAGGAGCTGCAACATAAGAAGGGATGTTTGCTACAATATGAATGTGTTGAGGTTCATCGGAATATAGAAATATGACTATTAAAAGAGAAAAATACGTGGAAAGTTGAATTTATGAGGACAGCTTGGCAATATCTAAGGACATATATGCAATTAATGAACACACTGAATGCAATCTAGACAAAATCTGATCTAATGATGGGGTTCAAATTGCAGACCTGCTATAAAAGGATGCCTCCCACCCAGATTTGGAATTTTGCTGAATTAAGAGCTCAAGTATTGATAGTGCGAAGAAATTGTAGAGAATGTCTGCATGAACGTCCTGTCAACTAAATAATTTGTGTGTATATTCAATGAAAGAGGCTTAGAAGGAGTCATGCAAGTAGTCATCACAGCAACTATAGGTACGTCCACAACATCAACTGAGATGCCCGCAGTAGCATCGCCCACAGTAGAATCAAATGCGGGAGCATCAACACAAAAACAACAGACATCGCCGAGGAAGAGACCAACCAAGTAAGAGAGAACAAAGAAGAAACGGGATAAGAAATATGTCAAACCTCAAAAAAAACCTAAACAATTCAAAGACAACAAAGAAGAAGTGGAGGAGGTGCAGATGGAAATAGGTGTTGAAGCATTTCCATCACCTCTTCCACCATACATTCCACCGAGGAAACCAGATTATAAACTAGTCAAAGACTCGAAGGATGCACAGTTCAACACCTTCGCACCCCTACTGCCAAATAAAGTACCATTTACTGGGGAATTATTTGGAAAAATACCACAACTGAAGTTCACGAATTATGACTTTAATGACAAGAAGTACCCGTAGTTCGCACTAGACTAGTATTTGAAATAGATGCACTACCCAGATAGCAGAGTGACAGGGCTAGAACCACAACAGTGGGAAACTAGGTTGGCACAGTCGTAACTATTGAATATTTTAAATGTGTCGCACTTCGATAGAAGTCCGGGGAACATGGCGTGTGTGCATCATTTGATTGTGTTGGTGCATGATGGGTATATATGGATGGGAAATAAGATCCCTATAGACCCAATGTTGATCTGGCAGATTAGAAGACTACCATACCAAGGGCATAACCTCGTGGAGGACCATGACTGCACTATAATGGACAAGTATGAAGAAGAAGTTTGGGCTAGAAAAAGGAAGGAGGACATATGACATCAATTCAATCAATGACTAGGTAGTTCACTTCGCAACACACATATTGGTTGGGAAAACCATCAGAAATTCGGGCAAATGAAGTTCATGTGTTGGTGGTTTCATTAGTCATGCAGTGTGCTAATAGGGTCCAGTATAACTAGGCCAAATAGTTGTGCAAGGAGTATTTGGATGACTCCAACAAATTCTGGGAGAAAGGTACCACATTCCATTATGCATGGTTACTTTTGATTATTGCAATGTTAGCATGGAGAGAGCCAGAGGATTCAAAGTTCCCCCCCCCCGTAGCATCAAATGTTTGTGAAGCTACATGGTATGCCTCACTATGGTTTACCACCCAATTATCGTGAGCAATAGAGAAAAGGATTTTATTTGTATTATATCATATGGATTTTCATATGGTAGTGAACCAACACCCTTGCCTCTCATCGAGCCTATATGGGCAGTATAGCATTGTTGCAAAGTTTAAGGAAGATTTTCATAAAGTGTACATATAGGCACATAGGGATACAAAGAAGGAATGGTATGCCCTGCATTACTTATTCATAGACGATGATCTGTTAGCACTAGTATATAAATGTCCCACGGAATGGATGACTACGTTGGAGGGAGAAGCAAGAGACAATGAAACAGAATAAGAGGAGGACACTTCACAGCATGGCAAAGCAAGTGGAAAAGGCAAGGAAAAGGCTCAGGATGGGCATGAATCAAAAGAAGAAGAGCTACATGATGAGGGCCACCAAGATCCTCCAGAAGATAAGAACATAGAATCAGAAAAGACAGAGACAAACCTTGTTGACGTAGAAAAAAGGAAGGCAGAGGGAAAATCTACCTCAAAGAGAAAGAAGAAGCAAAGGTCGATAAGATAAAGGATGTCACGCCAATGGTCCTTACTGAAGTGGGATTAGATCAAATCAGGGACAGAATATGGGAAGCAACAACTAAATCCTAGAATAGAGTAGAATATCGCTACAGCAAACTTTTGACCAGTGTCGCAGAGCGGATCACAGAATTGAAGATTTTGGCACACGAGGTCAGATATGTAGCGTATATAGAGGAAAGGGTTGGAGTAGAAATACAGATAGAGACTATGCTTACAACAAGGTTAGCACAGATACCTATAGGATCCCTACAGTTCGACTCCACCGAGCTACAGTAACAGGCTAAGAAATGGAAGCATGTCAATATAAACATCGTAGTAGTGTCGTTGCAAATATTACACAAGTTTCACTTGGAAATTATAGAAGAGTTGAAGTTGTGCGAACATCACACCTCAGTGAATCCAAAGCTCTGAAGAGCCAGCAGAAGACAAGGTCATGAAGCTCGGCCTTGAAGTGAAGGGGTACAAGGAGAAAATTTTCACAGTGCAATTCAAATATGAAATGCAGATCAATGAGTTGCAAATGAAGTTGTAGCCAACTACGCCACAGGAAGTATGGGATCAAAGGGAGACTAACTTAAAGATTTCAATGGCCAACATCTCCGTAGAAATGGAAAATTGTGGAAAACTCTTGGATGAAAGTTTGAAAATTTAGACTTTGTTGCAGGAGGATCCAAATGTAAATAAATTGCATGAACAAATGCAGCAGCAGTTAAAGGAGATTCAGGCATCTATGAAGACCTTACCAATCTCACAAAATCTCGCAAAGATCAATGAGTCTAAGGCCCTCTAGAAGAAAATTAAGGAGATGAAGAAAGAAGAACATATTTTCACTTAGAGAATTCAACCTTCGCAGGATGAGGCCCTCCAACTATTGGAGGTAGTAGATGAGAAGCTTCAATAGCTTCAATAGAGAAAGGCAGTGTTGATACAAAAGGTTGCAGAACATGTGACAGAGGAACTATTGCAACAGAAATCAGAGGCAAAGCAACTGAGTGACTCAGGACAAGTCACATGTGAGTGTGGGGGGCCTGTTGGGCGCTGCCCAATTTGGCCTATTTTCTGGTAAAGACTCCACATTTTTTGGAGTGGAGTTAAAAGTAAAGAATGTAGTGGAGTGCGAAGTGAACTGCACAGTGGAGCAGCGGAGCGCCAAGTGGATCCCACAATAGATATACCACATGGTGTGGGGGCTTCAAGGTGGCTCAAAGCCCCTCCTTTTTATAAAAGGCAAGTAATATTGTAAAAGATGAATGGTTTTCGGACCATAGTAACTTGTATTAGGGGAGTCCATGAGATATGGAACATGGTATTTTGATGATATATCCCTCGATGTAACAGTATATATAGGGATAAATAATAAATAAGAGGATCATCTTGGAATCAGATCATGAATTGAATGGTTGTATCTTTGCGATCTCTAGTTTGGGCAAGAAGGAAAGGCTCTGCAGCTGACTGCACAGAGGCCTGAGTTCGCAGTTGAGTGCACAGACAGTCTGCAACTAAGTGCATAGACGACTTGTAGCTTAGTGCATAGGTCAAGAACTTTTTGTTGTACAAGAATTATTATTATAACCAATAGTTCTTGTCGACATAGTCCCACATTGGGATGAACCATGGTAAAATTTGTGTCTTCATGTGTATATTTTCTTATTATCTATTGTAGCATAGCAGTTTATTAAAGTTTCATTTTATTACATTACAGAGAAGATTTATGGTTTTATATGATATGTTAAATGATTAAATGAATGCGGAAAAGTAATATATGTATGTTAAAGATAAAAGAACCTAAAAATAGCACATCACATCATCCCTCAAGGCTGCAGAAATCTAGTTTTGTATCCTCCCATATTCACTTCGGGTGAGACTGCGATCTGCCTGCAAGTCATTGCTGAAAGGGCCAATGATTAAGGGTTTTGTTGGTACGCAGTATAAATTGAATCTGGGTTAGACCAATCTAAGCCAACAATTATAATTTGATTTAATTTGATGTGAATGAAATCTTATTAAATTTGATATGATTATTATATTAGATTTGAATACAAAAAAATGTCAATATCATCCTTGCTTTACATTTATGTCATTGGAATGACTTATATAAACAAGTACATTTTCTTGCATCATTGTTATGAGGACAATGTACATTTTTATGCTATTCCACTTCGATTTAATTTTATGTGAATGACCTTTTATTGAATGTTAGGTCCCTATAATACTAGTGTATTCCCCTTATTGTTATTAGTGTAGTCCCTATTATTATTGTTGGTTCCTTACATTAGTATTGTTAAGTAGACTCTGATTATATTGTGACCCCTTAAACTCCTATATATACCAAGGAGGTATTATAATTTGAATCATCCAAGAATTTTTCATTCATGTAATGTAAATGAGGTTTCCCCCTCGAAGAGAATAATTTTTAAGTCGTTGATCTATATTTTTTGTGTGATGGATGCATAACATTTGGTTTTAAAGCTTTGGATTCTAGGGCTTCACTTCTTCAAATGGGTCCTCTTGGAATTTTCACTATAATGTTTTTTATACGAGGCTTTAGAAGCTAAAATTTTGACCACATGGAGCCAAACTCTTAATGAACTTTGTGTACAAAATTCAGATCTTGGTTCACTATATTTTCTGATATATGATCTGTAGAAGTTAGGGTTTTTTGTAGGCTCCAAAATTCCATCTCAAACAAGTGACCTAAGGAAAATCGTCATAACTTTTGCTTCAGGAATCGGATTTGAATTCTATAAAAAGTGGCTAAAATTACATGGCCTATAGTTTTTTATGTAGAAATTCTAGGGTTGAATGTTGAAACAATGACACGTGGCATCCCATACAATTTCGTTCTACTGAACCAGTCGATAATCAGGTCATCATGGGAGATATGACATAACTCTATATTGAAGAATCTAATATTGGTCTGACTTATGGAATTGGAAAGAATATTCATAGGGATATCATAGGACTGAATTTTAGACCCTGGAAATTTGAAATTACAGATATACAAGAATTGCAATATTGAGCTCCAAAAAATCAAGAAAAAGGTGTGTATATTTCAAATTTTGTCATATTTTTTGTTTGAAAAATAAATTTGAATAAAATAATTCTACATCCATTAAGCCCTCATAAATCTCTTCTAGGATGCATGAAGAGGAAGAATTACAACATGATATCTCAAAATTGTAGGATCAAGTGAATGAAATTTCGCTCTCACAAAGAGAAACCAAAGATGACATGGATGGTTTAAAAGCACAAAAAGAACATTTGAATGATGACATGGAAGCTAAGATGGATGGTTTTAGAGACTCCAATGTGGGGTTTAAGAACATTTCACATGACGATGTGAAATTATGATTTTTTGAATTATGAGTTTAGAGACACCAATGTGGGGTTTAAGAACAACCACATTCCAAATATAGATATGAGAATTTTTTATGGAAAGGATCTAGTAACATGGATACTACACAAACAAAAGGTACGCATTGCATCTTTATATTTAGAACCCAATTAATTTGTATGGTATCAATGGATTTGTTCTCATAAACCACTTGTCACTTGGTCAATTTTTATAGAGAAAATGATACCACAGTCTGAGGATACAAAGAGAAAGACCTCCTTTAGCCAATTGAGAAATCTCAAACAAAAGGGCTTAATGGTGGAGCACATTGAGGACTTCCAAAAATTGAATATTGATATTCCAGAGGAGCATAGGGTTGATGTATTCATAAGGAATTTGAAGGATAACATCCAACATGAGGTTCACCTTTCAGAACCTAATTCATTGGAGAAGGCATTCAGGGTGGCAAGAAAATTTGAAATTTCAACCCAACTTGTTCTTTAGTATTTTCTACATATAAAGTTCTCAAATATCTAATCTTATACACATTTTCCCATGAAAATTATGGTGCCATAGGTAGTAACTTAGTAGGTTTGGATTTGACATCATTGAAGAAATTTTAAGTTTTTCTTTCTCTAATATTGTTAGGACTTATTTCTAGGTTTATCATATGTTGAGATTCAACTAAGTTGAAAATATTTTTGATCATTACATTCTCATTGTCAAGGTTGGACAACCTCTCTAGAATTGGGATATTGTCATTCTTTGGACATTTTGTCTTGGGAAATTGATTTATCATGTCTCTCAAAATAAGATCTCATTCATGGCATAAGTGTGTGGAATTTTCCACACCAAAGACAAGGACATGTCATCCATGGAATATGCCAAATTTACTCCAACTACCTCACTCATGGACACCCCACAACTTTTATCAATATTCAACACCCGAAAGACCCATTAATGCTCGATGATGTAGTTGGAGGACTTGTAGTAATATATGTGGATGTTGTCTAAGATCATGGAACCTTTACATCAAAGATCATCTACACCAACAACAATAGGGTTGATTCATTTACTAATTTTAGAGTTTGCATCCACATGAATAACAACTATATCATTCCTTAATTATCACAAAAATAATGAAACATTGCAATAGTAGTTCTACATCATTGTTAATAAAAAAAAAAAAAAAAAAAAAAAAAAAACTAAAGCTATAAGGACACCAAAATACTAGAGCAATTGTAATGGTGGGGCTGAAAAACCATGATTCAAAAACCAAATTACAAAGGTATGAACAACAAAGTAGGCATCAAATTTTTCTCTTCATATGACATACAAATACAATAGGAGTAGAAAAATAGAAAATGGGAAAAAAAAATTGTAGAGAAGGATTCACAAGATTTAGATTAGCACTAGAATTGAGGGTGGGCCCAAGCTAATGATGATCTCATGATACATTGTTGGCAATGAAAAAATGGGAAAACATCAACGCATTAAATTTGAGGGATGATTCAAGGTTATTTTACAATGGATTTTAAAATGATGTAAAAGCATAAAGGATAGGAAATTTAATTATCTTTCTAAATATATACTTTGTATTTATGTTATTTGAGTATGACGATGTGAAATTTGAGTTTTTATAATAGTGATATGTTATTTTTCATGCAAAATATAATGCACATGTTTCTATTAGTGTAGGTGTTGAGTACTTAAATAATGGAATTTCATTTAAAAGATTTGTGGAATTGTAGAAAACACAATGTTCTTATGCAAGGCTATTTTTTCTAAATTTATAATGTTAATTTTTATATTTTTTGAAATTTTGAAATTTGTTATATCCTTGATATTACAAGGTCTTACATCAGTGTGGGTTATGAGGGTCTTAACATAATCAACCTTTTTTTTTCAATTGTAGATCTCAACCTATACTAGTATAGAATATATCTTATTCTAAAAATGGTTAAAGTGATAAAAAGTTATAGCAGGAAAAAAATATCTATGTATTTTAAGGCCCTAATATATGTAAATATAAATAAAAATAAAAAATATTAATTTTTTTCCAATTATATATGGAGTATCTATGCATATTGGACTCTATCTACATATGTAGTTTCATGTGTAACATATTTGTGTATCCTATACAAAAATAATGTGAAAATAAAGATGTTGGGATGCATTTAGAAAAATGAATGTTTCGATGTATTTGCAACCCAAGCCACTAGGTATGTCATTTTGAACCTAAATTTGAGGCAACCAAAACCTCACATGTATATTATGTCTTTCGCTCCCACCAAAAAAAGGAAGGAATGCGAATATCTTTTATAGCATGTGCACATTCTAAAGTGCATGCACATTCCTACAACAAACACACACATTATTTTGAATCAAATTTTACATGGTAGGTGTAACATGAATATGCTAATGGAATATTATATTGCCATCAACAAAATTTTGACCCATCATAGAGGACCTTTCAAGGGTATCCTTGGTCTCTAGATGGGATGGTCGACATTATGATTTTTTGAACATTAAGTGTGAGCCTATGGAAATTTTATATACCAAAGGGAATAAAACTAAGTGTTAGGCCTTGAAAGAATCTTACTAGCTTCTAGAGATAAGAATGACACTTTGAACCACCACAAATAATCTATTGAAAGCATGCTTTTCGTCTAAGTAGGGTACCACTTAGATTTTTGAGAATTGGTTGTGAGTCTTCTAGCCTTGGACATGGTTATTAGAGGAAAAATGATTGTTAGGTCCTAAATGAAGCTTCTAACCATCTATGCCCATGAAGGATTCCTTGAAAAATCACAAATAACCTCTTGATGGAATCATTGTCCTATTATTGTGGATGCTAGTGGTAATAGGTGGCTTTGAGTAGTAGATATGTCTCCTAAGTCATTCGAAATTATATAAGGAATGAGACCATGCTTTATGTGCTAAATAAATCTTTAAGACATCTAAAGCCATGAAAAATGCCTCAGAGAACAACATTATGCCTCTCGAGGGTTAGCCTCTGAGAAATATCTTAGTTCCCTCACAGGTATTTTTAATCATTAGGTATGGGTCTCAAGGGCTTGATATGATTGGTGGGAGAAACCCAAGCCTTAGTTGGAGTAATAATTTATCCCCATGTGCTATGGATTTCTCTTTTGTTATGGGAACTATGCTATAATCACCTCCAGGTTTGTGTTGTGGACTTATGTTCTTCTATGACCATGTTTGTGCTTATATTGTTAGGAGGATTTCAACCTCTATGCATAAAAAAAAATCAATACTAACATTGCCATAACTAATATAATTGGCCAAATAAGCCACCAAAATTTATGTGTGTTTAATTGAAAGATAGGCCCTTCATAGATTCCATTAATGTGCAGGTCCTATAAATTGGTTTGTACGATTTATGTCTATTCTAGAAAATATGGGGAGATTTCTAATATTTCTTGCCTTTCCACAATCTGTTCTCTTCATACCCTACAGAAATATGATCAAGATTTGGATAATTATGAATTTATTCATAAATAGAATTGACTCATTCTTAAATATGAGTGTTGCCATTATATTGTTGTATTGTAGCAGGTATTGGTTCGTCTTCAATGTATAAATAATCATGATCCCTATCATTCCTTTGAGATATGTAAAGTATGGTTTTTCTTTTGAATTAAAAAAAAAACCATGATCCCTATCATGTTCAATACCTTGAGAATCTACAATAGAATAAGACTTCATATTGTGTTCTCTTAAGCATATATCCATGGAATGAATTTAACTTTCATGTCCATATCAACTCGGTGGAGCTCTTGCAGTTGGATTTTTAATTTTCCACATATTCATTCCATGGTTTTCATCCCTTGAATTTTTTGAATAGTTCTCCAGAACCCTCTTTGAATATAAAGATTTGCAAAATCTTGGATTTTTAACTTTCCACATATTCATTCCATGGTTTTCATCCCTTGAATTTTTGGATAGTTCTCCAGAACCCTCTTTGAATATAAAGATTTCCAAAATCTTGGAACTTTTGTTGCAACGTCACCATGCTAGTCAAGAGATCCATGTAGTAAATTTTGAAACTGGCTAAGATATTTAGTATTAATGCTCGTCACATTTTCATAAGGCCCATCTTCAAACATCCTCTAACCAATCTGAAATATTGAAATCCAAAACAAAGGAAAAGAAGCCTAAAGTCAGAAATTTTGCTGAGACTTACCTTTGATGATTCTTTGATTTGATAAAGCTTGAAAATAGACTTCCTTGAAGCCATTGAAGGCCCGTCAAAACCATTTTATGTACCCTGTTAATTCCAATATGTTTGAACATTTCAATTTTGGTGTAGCAAGTCGGTAATATTTTCCATTCTCAGTAAGAATACACTTGGTGTTGAAGGAATTGGTTATGACACGCATTACAACAAATACTGAAAATCAGAAAGCCAAGAGTATTGAGACCATCTAATCATGAACGTGTGTTTTTCTTAACCTGAAATGGATTTCAATGTTTTTACACTTAAAAGGATTTCAATCATAATCTTGACTTTCTCAACATCTCCCTTCTCACGATAGATGCTTCTCTAGCATCCCATCTTGGTATTGATCGATCGATTGATAATTCAGTTTGCTTCAACGGTTATTCCTCACGTTTGATTGATAAAACAAATTAAGACAGTTATTGATGAAGCAATGGAAATTGCACTTAATATGTAATACACGTGCAAACGTTGAAATGAAATTGACCATTCACCAACTCTAATTTGAACTAACTTTAGAACAATTCTAATTTGAACGTTAAAAAAATTTCTAGGTATTATTGGATGTAATAAAATGTGGTCAAACCAAGTGGTTTTACAAATTATTTTTAACTACAAATACTATCGAAAAGATATAAGTCTAAAATGTTTTGAAAAGGTGAAATTATTTTTTTATATATTATTATATATTATATATAATTTATTTTTATATTATTTATTAATAAAATTAATATTTGTTTATTTTATAAAAAGGATATATCTAAAATGTTTTGAAAAGATGAAATATTATATTATTATTATTATTATTATAATTTTTTTATATTATTTATTGATAAATTAATAATTTGTTATTTTATAAATATTTTATAAATAATATTAGTATTTTAAATTTTATACTATTTAAATTGGTTACCATAAATAAATAAAAATTAATAAAAATAAAACTTATAAACTAAATTAATATATGTTATAATATATTTATTTATAAAATATAAAATTTAAATATTTATTATATTATATCTAATTATTTTATATAAAAACTAATATTAATTTGCAATATGTATTAATTTATGCTATGATATATAGATATTTTTTTCTAGAGGAAATAAAACACAATTTTCATTGTGGTAATAGGGAATAGAAAATACATTTTGCAAACACACCATGTGTGTATGCAATCCTGGGCAAAAACATGACTAATATAAGAAGCATTCATCTATCAAGAAGGTTCATGGTATGAAACCCTACGGTCAACAAGCCTTAGACCACAAAGTAGGGAGATTCAAAAAAATATGGGCACATAGGCCCGACCAAACAAAAAATTAAGGCTCACAGGACCTTAAAAATGCCAATAGGGAGTTGGACACGGCTCAAAAAAGTTGGTTGACTAGCAAAACAAAATGGGGAGGAACCCCAAAAGTCGTCAGCCAAATAGAAAAGAGTATATGAGCCTACATAAGAGGCAAAAAAAATACCCCCAGAAGAAAACCCATAGAAAAAAGCCTAACATAAGGCACCATAAACAAAAAAAAGGGGCATCAAATCCCAGCGAACCCACAACCATGACCTAGTAGGCAATGGACAAACTAGCACTAAAAAAAGAAAATGTTGTTAGAAATAAGAGTAGAGCGACGACACGACCAAAGACCTAGAGCAATAGCACCAACAGAAACAAGGCAACTCTGGTGGATGAAGAAAGGCCTCAGTGAGAAAAACCGCAACAAAGTTCGAAAACCATATGCGAACAAAGCTTCCACAAGTTACGACAAAGACAGTTGCACAGGAAAGAGGTATAGTGAGAAAGGTGGACCAGGAAGCATGAACTGGAGGACCGAGCAGGGCTAGGGTTCTTCACTCATCTCCCCACTCCCTCAACTCCCAACCAAATATCTAGATGATGATTGATAGATGTATCACAAAATTCTTATTTAATAAGCTTATGATTAATGTTATTTTCTATTTATGATTTCCTACATCCTTAACTAATTTAATGTTTAATATTTTTTTATTTTTTACTCTCTGTCTTTGGAATGAGAAAACTACAATAATTTTCTATAAATTAATGTTGATTTAATAAATTAATTTTATGAAAAAAATCTAAAAACCCAAAAATTATTAATCAATTCAATAATAATTTATTCTAAATGTCATTTGAAAATTTTCGATAGAACAACCATCCAAAAACAATGTAATGAATTGATGTTATCGATAAAAATTCAAAAAGTAATATTCAACTGAATGATTTACTTAAAGTTTCATTTGAAAGTTATATAAGAAATCAATAACCACCCATCGATTATATTGAAAATCAATGGTATTGATCTGAATTTATGAAGTAATTAAATTAAATATTAATTTAAAAAAAAACATAGAGATACTGTGAAATAGAACTCCAATCAATATCAAATTCTTAAAACAAAGTTACATGCAAAAAGGAAATAAATTAGCTCGAGCAATGGTAGATTATCTCTGAGAAGAGATGTGATGGCTACATGCCTTCTGAATGGAGTTACAATGATGCTCTGAGGAATTTTTACCATAAAGAAAAAATTATAAACCCTAAACAACCAAAGACCTAACCCTAGGAGATGAAGCACTAAAAGCTTGTGGGCCCCGATGGGTTTAGTTGGAACATCAACTTCCCAGGGTCGTAACTTTGGCATATGATCTATGTTTGGCACACATGATAGCTAGTTGGAAAGGTCTATTCAAGGAAAACAAATTTTGAATTAAACATGTGAGTCTTTGCCTCACATTTTCCTATTTCCCCAAAATCCATTTAATGCCTCAAAATAGCTCTAGAATTTCAGGACCCAAAAAAACTGCCAAAAATAGAAAACTCTCAAAATAGGAAATTGTGTTAGAAAATATGAAACTAAAATAAAACAATGTTTGGGGTCCAAGTGGAATAGGTAGGTGGCCATCAATATCCACTTAGATCAAGTTTAATTAACACCATAACAATACAATGAACTATATTATTAACAAAAATCCAAAATTAATTGAAAAAGTGAAAATTAATTCAAGAATTTTATTTAAACTTCCATAATTATTATTAATAATATTAATTCATAACCAACTAATCAATAAATATTGTCAAAGTACCCTCACTATGATTACCAAAAATAAGATTCCATGCCTCATCGATTTGGCATCAAGTGACAAAAATATATAAGAGAAGAAACGCTCCAATAAGAAATCTCAAAAAATCATTTTATTAAATTAATATGAAAGGTTAGATATTATATTTAGTAAATCTCTCCATGGCCAAAATTACATGCAAGACAAATTGGGTCTCTCCCTTATAATTCCAAAGAATATTACAAACGTTATTACATGTATTCAAGAATGGAAAAAAAAATAATAATAAAATATTAAAAAAAATTATTTCGTTATTATTTTTATATATAAAATATGAAATATTCAACATTTAAACCTTATACTTTTATATATAGTTAAAAATTTCACAAGGATACTAAAAAAGACATATTTGTTTTCTTTTTAGTAGTTTCTACCTATAAAGTCTCAAATATCTAATATTGTACACATTTACACATGAAAGTTGTAGTACCATAGGTAGTAACTTAGTAGGTTTGGATTTGGCATAGCTAGTATCTTAGTAGGTTTGGATTTGGCATGATTGAAGGAAATTTTAAACTTTTCTTTCTCTAATATTGTTAGGAATTCTTTCTAGTTTTATCATATGTTGAGTCTCAACTAAGTTCAAAATATTTGTTATCATCACGTATTCATTATCAAGGTTGGAGAACCTTTCCAAAATTAGGGTATTATCATTCTATGGACATTTTGTCTTGGGAAATTGATTTATCATGTCTCTCAAAATAATATCTCATTCATAGCATATGTGGCATTCGACACCGAAGACAAAGATGTGCCATCCATGAATATGCCAAAGTTACTCCAACCACCTGACTCATGGACACCCCAAATTTTTTATCAATATTTAACTCCCTTGTAGCATTTTTAGTGTCTTGTTCATTTGGTAAAATTATATACCCACTTGTGCTCTTTGATGTAGTTGGAGGACATGTAGTAATAGATGCATTTTTTTTCTAAGAGCATGGCACCTTCACTTCATAGATCATTTACACCAACAAAAAAGGATTGATTCACTTACTATTTTAGAGCTTGCATCCACATGAATACCATTTGTACTAGTCCTTAATTATCACAAAAATAATGAAAGAGTGCAAGAGTAGTTATGCACCACTAGAAATATGAATAACAAGAAGAAGAAAAAACTAAGGCTAGAAGGACACAAAAAGACTAGCACAATTGTAATGCTATGGGTGAAAAACAATTATTCACCAACCAAATTTATAAAAAGGTATGCATAAACTAGGCATGAGAAAAAGTCGAAGTGTTCTCTTCAAAAAAATGACATACAAATACACTAGGAGTCAAAAAATTAGAAATGGGAACAAATTTGTGTATATATGGATTCACAAAATGTAGATTAGCACTAGAATTGAGGGTGGGTTCAAGCTAATGATGGTCTCATGATACATTGTTGGCAATGCAAACCTAGGAAAACATCAAACTATTAAATTGGAGGGATGATTTAAGGTGCTTTTACAATGAATTTTAATATGGTGTAAGAGCATAAAATATAGGAAAGTTAATTAGCTTTCTAAATATATACTTTTTATTTATATTATTTGTGTATGACTATGTGAAATTTGATTTTTTATAATAGTGATATGTTATTTTTCATGCAAAATATAATGCACATGCTTCTATTAGTGTAGGTGTTGAGTACTTAAATAATGGAATTTCCTCTAAAAGATTTGTTGAATTGTAGAAAACACAATGTTCTTTTGCAAGGCTATTTTTTCTAAGTCTATAATGTTAATTTTTATATTTTTAAAATTATGAAATTCATTATATCCTTATAATTACAAGGTCTTGCATCAATGTGGAATATGAGGGTCTTAACGTAATCCACCTTTTTTTTCAATTGTAAATATCAACCAATACTAGTATAGAATATAACTTATTCTAAAAATGGTTAAAGTGATAAAAAGTTATAGCGTTAATAAAATATGTACATATTTTTAAAACCTTGACATATGTCAACATAAAAATAAAATTAAAAGGCAATATTAATTTTTTTGTAATCATATATTTAGTATCTACGTATTGGACTCTATATATGTGTGTAGTTTCATGAACAACATATTTGTGTAGTCTATACAAAAATAATGTGAAAATAGAGATATTGATATTCATTCAAAAAAATGAATGTTTGGATGTATTTGTAGGCCAAGACACTAGGTATGTTGTTTTGAACCTAAATTTTAGGCAACCAAATCATTAGGCATGTATGTTAAAGTTTTCACTCTCACCAAAAAGAAATGGAAGGAATGTGAACATTTTTGAGAGTAGGTGCACATTCCTAAAATAGGCACACACATTATTGTGAATCAACATCCACATGGTAGGTATAACAAGAATATTCTAACGGAAGTGTATAGGCTTATATGGCCATCAACAAATATTTTACCATCATAAAGGACCTTTCAAAGGTATCCTTAGTCTCTGGATGGGATAGTCACATTATGAGTTTTTGAACATTGAGTGTGAGTTTTTGGAAAATGCGTATACCTAGGGAAATAAAACTAAGTGTTAGGCCCTAAAGGAATATTACTAGCTTCTAGGGCTAAGAATGACATGTTGAACCACCATAAGTAACCTATTAAGGGAATCATTTTCCTATAACTAGGGTACCACTTGGAATTTTGAGAATTGGGTGTGGGTCTTATAGCCTTAGACATGGGAATCATTTCTCTTTTGTTGCTACAAAAATAGGATAAAATCTAAAATCAAGACTTTTAAAGGTTTTTCTATGATTCTTTTATCCTCAAGAGTGCTCCATTTGTTTAATTTGATTAACCAAGTTCATAGTGTGACTAAAGAAATCATTAATTGACTTATATTCCTTCACTTGCAAATATTCAATATCTCTTCTTAACAATTGTAACTTGACAAGATTTACTTTCTACCACCTTGGTATATATTTTTCAAAGTATCCCATACTTGCTTGGATTATTTTAGCTGCTACTATTATTGGAAAAATGGAGTCTCCCATAGTTGTTCATATAAATTAAAGAGCATTGACGTCCTTCTTCCTATTACCCTTTAGTTTTTTCTTCTCAACTTGAGTGATTTCATCCTATGCATTATGGTTTGTCTGATTAGGAAATCCATTTTATTTATGAACCATGTGCCTAAAAAATGATATGAAACCAATAACTATGGTCCACTTTGAGGGGGAAAGCTCCTTTTACAATGAATACAATGTATAAACTTAATATTTTATAATCCTATGACTAGGTACTTTAGTATATCTATATAGGAGACAAAGGGTAAAATTAAAAAAAAAATGGTGCAATTAAAAGGTTCTAGCCACCATAACAATATAACAATAGAAATGTAATAACTCAATATATTGGGCTTAGTAAGGAGTTTTAGGGTTAGCATTATTCTCATATAGGGCTTAACATGCCCCTCCCATTCAAACAACTATTTTCCTCAAAACATGACTAATTGCAGGAGTTTTTGCATGAAAAAAATCATCTTCCCATGTCACCTCTTGCACTAGTTGATTATTCCATTTAATAAGGTGTTGGGCATGGAATCCCCCCACAACATGTTTTGGGGCTCAAAGCCCAAGTTTTGGTCAAAGGTTTTTGTAAGACTCCACGAATTGCGGGCGCAGAGCGTGAAGTATAGGTTAAGTCATAGGGTTGTCGGCCCTAAAGTATTGTAATGTAATGTAAAGTCATGTCAGCCTACCCATGGTCCATGGACCCTTGCAGCTGAGTGCGCAGGGCAGTGTTGAGTCTGTAATCTTGAAGGAAGAATAATAAAGAGAAGTTGATTCCAATTTTTGTGTATCTGGTTGTGTATTGCCTTCTTTACATTTATACTATTTTATTTATCGCGCGCACTGATATGATTGTTGAATATGTTGTAATAATCATTAGTCTCACACACATAAGCTAAGTAATCTGGTAATAACGGATTGAATAAGAAAGGAACTTGGGTATTATATGGGTTGCGCCCCAAGTAGGGCTACGTGGTAGCAGCATCGCAGGTTGCGAAGGAATAGAAAGTGTGCATAGAGACGTATGTACCGGGGTCAAACTGCAGACCTCCAAAAGCTCATCAGACATCCCCAGGGTGTGGAAACCTGGTTCTAGCACCCTCCCATACTACTTCGGGTGAGACCTCAGTCTGCGCTCCACAGACTGTTGCAGAAGGGGCCAGTAGTATCAGGATTTGCTTGGCTAAATCACCTCTGAACCTAGGTCAGACCCATAAAAGCCAACAAATGGTTCTGTTGTTGGGATCAGGATCTGCATAAAGGATGTCTGATGTCTTGCCAATGGAATCCAACAAAGAAAAAAATTGAAGAGTGGTTGGACAAGAAGATTCACGAGTTTGTGATGCAGGAAAACAGAAATCCGCAAGTATCTAAGGAACAGTGGTTGGATCACTACTTGTATACGGAAATCCACGAAATTTTCTTTGTATCATTTCCTTCTGAGTTGTATGAATGATTCGCGGAGTTAGCAGACAGCCAGGGAAGGTGTAGGCTCGACAAACCAATAGTGTGGACTCCAGAATTAGTGCACAGACTAGAAGCGTCAGGGGAAAAGATCACACGAGCTATGGACCATTGGCTCAATTGAATAATAGGTGGTTTTATCACTAAGTTTGTGGTAGATATGATCGTCAACTACAGTGAGGCGCAGCAACATTTCCCCAAGGGACCACGAGGTAAGTATATTAAATCTTTGAACATTTGAATTAAGATGATATTGTGTGAAAAGCAGGTTATGCAAATAAATTAATGTTTGGAACTATGCAAAGCAGGAAGATCTACAGAAGCGGAAGTAGTGAAGAATTGGAAACCAATCCCTTAATTTCACCCTCGCGGGAAAGCGAGGAAGAGCTCGCGAAAGTTTCTCCAAGAAGCGTAGTTAGTCTGATAAGGCAGCGCATTTCGCGTTTACCACCTCCACCCACACCGCCACCTGTCTCACCCTCCTCACCTCCATCTCCACCCACCCCACCTCTGCCACCACCACAGTTCAGTATGGCGAGTGCGATCAAACTACCGATGTTCAGAGGAGTAGGGAATGAAGATCTAGACCAATTCTGCTTTGTGGTAAGAGAAGTATGGAAAGCACAGGGTGTCATGGATGACAATATTAAAAAGGCTACACTAGTGAGCGCACTACAGGATCCCACATTAACATGGTATATCAAGCATTCTAATGACCACCCAAACACAGGAATCGTAGAGATCCAGGCTGCACTGAACAGGGAATTTAGCAAGCCAAAATCAGAGACACAATCAATCATCGAGTTTAAGAAGATCACGATGCTCCTGTGCGAGACCCCCTGGGATCTGGACCAAAGGTTGAAGAGTACAATTCTCAAAGCCAATATGATGTTGACAGATGGATAGCATCGTGCATGGTTTGTAGCATCACTTACGCCACACTTAAGGATGATGTTGTCATAGCAAAAACTTTCCACGCAGGCTGAAGAGTTGGAGATGGAAATTAGATTACATGAGACCCCTATACAAGACCCTGGGTTGGGAGTCCAACAAATTCACGTGCAACTATAGAATCTTTGTATGGAAATGCAAAGTTTGAAACAAGACAGGACACCTTGGCTAGAGGCGCGCGAGGAAGTTTGGTGCATAAAATGCAAAGGCCAAGCGCATGACAAGGACCATTGTCCAGTGTTCGCAAACGACTTGGCAGGAGGAGAGCCGATGCCGTTAAGACCGGAGGCACAAGCAGGGTCGAGCGTAATGTCTGCACTATGGTGCATGATCTACCAGATAGGAGGAAAACACACTACAGACAATTGTCGTCTATTGCAAAAGTATACGCAGACATCCCAAAAATTGTTTTGTAATTTTTGCAAGTCGGTAGGCCATGATGAATGCACTTGCCAAAGCTACAAACTAATGATGGATCGAACTCCTACCTACAGGGTGCAGACTGAAACGCAACCCTCGATCCAAATGCAAGGATGGCACGTGCTGGATTTCAAGGGTGCAGTCGAGGTCGAGGTAGAATGGGACCAGGAAGGGGTCGCAGACACTTAATTTGTTACAATTGCGGAGG
The DNA here is from genome assembly GCA_000404065.3 of Pinus taeda. Classification (NCBI taxonomy): domain Eukaryota; kingdom Viridiplantae; phylum Streptophyta; class Pinopsida; order Pinales; family Pinaceae; genus Pinus; species Pinus taeda. The sequence goes on from APFE030745809.1 coordinate 89,843, forward strand.
GCTAGGGCACTATGCCTATGATTGCACAAACCCGACAAGAACATCATGCTGGTATTGTACTTAGTTTGATCATGGGGCAGAAGACTTCCCTTCGCTAATAGCGAGGATGTGTGAAAGGGGGTACTCCAGCCCCCTCTGACTCAAAATTTACAAATGATGAGGTCTGAGCCACGGAAGAAGACTCGAATGTAAACATGATGCTTAGGAGTGGTATGACCACGGGAGATGATAAAGGAAAGCAGCCAGAAGAAAGTGCATGGGTTTGCAAGGCTCCTATAAAGGAACCTGAATTTGATTTAGAACGTGCGAAGGAGACCTTCATGGAAGCTAAGAAGAGCTTCATAGTGGCCTCCACTTCAGGTAGTATGGATCAACTAGAACCAAGGATGGATCCTTCAATGGTCACTACCTTTCTGGAGACATGCATGAAATTGTTGTGTGATAGCAAGGCAGTCAAAGGACTAAAGGAACTTATCACTAGGTGGATAGGGTTAGGAGAACCGCGCATGGTCCGAAAACTTGGAAAGCATGCATTGTGCACAGGAAGGGAAATGAGGTTGACTGCGCAAATTGGCAAGTATGAAATGGATCAGGTAATCCTAGATCTAGGTTTGGACGTGAATGTACTACCAAATCAAACATGGGAATGCATGGGCAGACCCACGTTACAATGGTCCCCTATCTAGTTACGAATGGCGAACCAATAGAAGATTTTGCCCATGAGAAGATTACAAGGGGTAACAGTCAATATTGAAGGTGCGAGCGCGCAAGCGAACTTTGAATTGATAGAGATTGTCGATGATAGTAATCCCTATCCTGCACCACTAGGAATAGAATGGGCAACCGATATTTTCAGAGTCATAAATCTGAAGAAGCACAAAATGATCTTTGCGAAACTCACTATGCCTGGTAGTACCATTAGTTCCAGCTGAAGGAGCATAAAACACTGAACTAGTGCATGACGATGATAGTGATGACAATCTCGATTTTATTTACAAGATAACTGCACAAGAATAGGATTAGGTGAATCCAAGTGCAGATGGAAGAATTTCGTGGGAGTGCGAAAGCTCCTGCACTTCAAATTCAGGCAAAGAAGTAGAATGATGGTAGAATTGGCTACACAAAGTAATGGCATTGAATTGCAACATGATGATTAGATCATTACATTGTGTGACAACAGAGGCAAGGGAGTTGCCGACATATGATGGATTAACAGTGGTGGATGAATTTCTAAGCAAATTTGAAAGCGCAGTACCAGAACAGCAACGATTCGATGCTCTGAAATGGGCACCATGTGCAACACCCGCACGATGGCGGGGTATGCATCAAGGAAATTTTGAGGATTGGTGTGGATGCAAAAGATTGATGCACCTACATTTTGGAAAACCCCAACTCTGAATGGCAGCCAATCAACAAGGGTGGAACAACTTGTGCACCCACCTTTCCCATTGGGTGTAGACATATGTTGTACAAGTTGCACAAGTGCACACCACCACTAGAATAGAGAATCAGTATGAACCACAGAAGTAGGAAAGGTGACGCGTGCTACCAATTCTCCATGATGAAGCATTCAATAGGTTTGGGAAATTAGGTTAGAAATGTAGGGTGTTCTATGGGGAAAGGTAGGAATAGGCTTTAGCACTTTAGGCTTGATTATGTAAGGTTTTTAAGACTGATGAGGAGCTAAGAAGGGAACGTGACAATCATGGATCCTTCTTAAATAGTAGAAAACATGAAATGTTGAATGATTTCCTAAGGTAGAGCACTGATACTATGAATTCTACCTATCAAACTTGAAAACATTCAACTAGAAGCAATGAAATGAATGATGGCATACATAAAACATGTCAAAAAATGATCACAAAATATGAAATTGTACTAAAACTCCATACCACAAGGATCCCATAAAAATAGTTGCAAATCTTATTAATCTCCTTGCTAAACTGCTTACAATGATGTACAATCAAGCTCTGAGCACCCAACTGAGTCCAAAATCTTACAAAGAGAAAGAAGAAGAAGATATAGACATGATTTCAACCTCCTCCCATCCTCAGGGGTCGAATCCCCAAGATGAGGAGCTAATCTAACTAATACTGAATAAGAAACAAGAATATAGGCATCATCAACAACTTGCCTCTAAAAATGAAAAATTGATTCATTTTGGCTCAAACTAAGTCCTAAGCAATGAATCTACCTTATATTACTATTTATTCATCATATTTACAATCCATGACATCATTTTCATAGGTAAATCATCCACCATGAGATAAAATCCATGATTACAGCTAGAAAAAAAACAACACTGAGCAAAAATTGTGAAAAGTGCAATGCCAGTGGGCAAAAGCACAGCGCAAATTTTAGGCCCCTTTTGGAAACCTTACTGTCATCAAAATTGAGCCCATGATAGCTCATTGGAAATATCTTCAAGTCTACGTTCCAGAACACCTATATTTTGGCATTTGGAGCTCATTTGACCCCTCAAAACTTGATTCTCCCAAGACTGCTTCTGTGTGTCCAAAAAGTGGCAGAAAGGTCATTTTTAGGGTGTTTTTTGACCTTTTGGTGGACGAGTTTTGCCCAAAATTTTTAAAACTTGCTAAGGTGCATGTCCTCATCATTTTGAATCCAAAAATGCAAGCCATTTCGTCAGTGGGTGTCCCTAGGAAAAGTGTCGCTTTTAGGTAGTTTTTCTGTGTAATGAAATTCAAAATTACAAATGACAAAATGTCTTCAAAACTTGCCCAAAATCGGTGTGAAGCACCAACATAATGTGTTTTGATGAGCCAAGGAGGATTCAACTAGCATTCTAAGTCTATCCTCATCTTTCTTGCCTTTCAAGGCCCGGCTTAGCCTAGCTTTCATTCTCTTGACCCTCATATTACAAATCTTGTTTCAGGTCCTTCAATGATAATACATGTTTCTAATCATCTGATTATCCCTGTTGGCCTTCCATAGCATCTTATCAAGGTGAAAGTTGACTCTCTCAAGCCAATTCTCCCTATCATTTTTAATCTCCTACTCAATAGGGGTCCAAGTGACTTGTGCCTCTTTGCCACCTTGTCGTTTCATCTTGAGCATTTCTAGCTCCATTAGGACTTTTTTGTCTGTCAATTGCTTGTTTTCTTGCTCCAAATATTTGATGACAGATTTTTCCCTCTCCAAATTGTCCGCCAAAGCTTGCACTTGAGCTTCCCTTTCCCGTACAATGATGTCTTTGATGGTTTCTTCATCCTGAGCCTCCAAGTCAGTGATATCAACTCCATGATGAGTATAACGCTGCTCTCGCTCATCATGTTCAGTCAAGTTAAAATCTCTTTCCTCCTCGTCATCATTCGGAATATTTTCCTTTCCTTTGTGCAGATGCTGCACCTGTACCTATTGTGTTGAAGAAGAAGGCAAAGCCCCTTCCACATCTTGTGGAGTTAGCATTTTCCTATAAGCTAATGAAGAAGGCAAGGCCCCTTCCATATCTCGTGGAGAAAACACTCGCTTATCTGCTGCAAATAATCTCCTAGTGCCCCTCTGATATGTCATGAAAATGGGTACTTTTGTAGTTCTTGTCTCATCAGCCTCCTCATCTGTTTTACCTAGGCTAGAAGGTCCTCCTGCTTCTTAAGGCACTGGTGGAGGAATTTGAGGACCCCTGAAGATCTCATGAGAAATGAAGGTCTGCCAAGGGATGTTAAGGAGACTGAGATGATGAAGCACAATGATCTTGATTCAGGAGTAATGTTAAAGGCTGCTCATCTGCTGAGGGTAAGGCTTCCTTTGGACAATAAAATCCATCTTCTCAATACTCTTGAACAAGTAATAAGGGATGTTTAATATCCTCACTCTAGTAAAATGCATGAGGAGACTGATATGATAAGTATACAGCCTAGAGAACCAACCCTCACAAGTGAAATACTTCATGATGATTTTCATCATGGGGACATACTTGTCTCAAGAAACTTGAAAGGAAACAGCCTTTTTACCTGATGTATGTATTGGGTTTTGATATAAGGTTCATAATAGTACTCACCTAGATCTTGGCACTTGAACCACTTCTCCCCTACATTAGGAATCCTGGTGGCATCTGAAATAATGGAAGAATAAATGGTGAAATTTACTGTAGCAAGAGTCACCTTGTTGTCATGAAGATGTGCTACAAGATGCCTAGTGAGCTCCAGGTGATATTGCACTCACTCAACTTGTTCACAAAATTCATAGCAGTGAAGGTACTTGAAGAATGTGACAGCCAAATCTCAGGCCTGTAATTCACTAAGGTTTGATGGCTCTTCTCTAATAATCCTTCCTCCCTTGTGTGGTTTTCTTAGTTGCATGGCTCCATTAGTTGAGGTATCACTAGCTGTGTTCTCCTCCTCATAGTCTTGGTCTTCCAGGTCCATTTGTGCAAGGTTGAGGTGTGTGGAAATGAGAAATGAGGGGATGGAAAATGGGCTTGCAACTAGGAAATGAATGGAAATGAGAAGAAGGGTTTTGTGCCTTGAGCTCTTGGGAAAGAGAGAAAAAAGGGAATGTGAAGGAAAATTGGGAAAGAGGGGAAAGGGATAGGGTGTTTTAGGACTATAGGGATGGGTGTTGAGAAGAGTAGGAAGGAATTAGGGTTTAGGTAGAATTAGGGAGAATTTTAGGGTTTCAAGATTACAAATAACCAATGATGCTTGTAAATTAGATTTAGCAACCCAAAATCAAGATGAAAGACATGTACCTACCTATAATAAGGGAGAGCAAAACAAATCTGAAGCCTGCTGGAATATTTGGAGGTTTTTGGTCACTTCTGAGAAAAGCGCAACGCCATGACAAAAGCGCAGTGCCCATTCAATTTTGTTCTAGAAAAATCAGGGAAAAGTGCAGCGCCTACCTCCAAAAGCGCAGCGCAAGTCTATCTTGGCCAAAAGCGTAGCGCCTCTTTGCCAAAAGCGCAACGCCAAAATTTTTCACTCAAACTCACTCAAACTCGACTTTCTTTCCTCTCCCTTTCACTTTCTTGCTTGGAAAATGAAGATAATGAATTTGAAAATGAAGTATGAGGGTTTAAATAGAAGGATATTTTGATTTTTCACTTTGAAAACCCCACTTTTTCAATGTTTCTAGTTCTTTTTCAAAACTCTGTTTTAATGCTTTTTCTTCTTGTATCTTTGCAGGTGGATAAATGCTCAATTTGACTTGAATCTTGTAGTGTTTTTGGTCTTGCAGCAAGGAGAAATGCTCTGGTGCAGCTAAGATTAATTATTACATATAGGAACTTAAAATTACATATGAAATACAAATAAACTATAATACTCTTTTTTCACCTCAAAAAAGATGTTTTTGAGGTGAAAATTACATTAGGTTAAGCAAATGATGATTTTAGTAGCTATGACTTACAAGACATCATGCTTAATTTATTGATCCTCCTCATATCCTTGATGACCTTTATTTACACTTTGAACTTAGTTTGTTGACCTTGGTGATGAAACCCTAGACCTAATGAAATCATGCCCTATGACCTAATGAAATAAACTGCAGATTAATTATGTAACCCTAACTGAAGACAATCTAAAGAAGGATCAACAAGTATAGACTATGAGGGAAATATTTTCTGAAGAGAAAACAACCATCATTGGATCAGTATATCATGACCTAATGGAATGATGCAAAATTTTCAGTATGGGACTCCTAAAATGCATATGCAAAGAGTGGATTTTGATCCCTGATGGAAGTATGCAGACACTGACACTGACAGACCCCAACATACAATGCTTGGAAACAGAGGTGCGCAAACTACAGAAGCAGTATGATAATGTAAGGGGAACTACGCAAACAATCGTCGTCACCCAACAGCTGGCAAAGATGCAGCAAGCAAGGGCATTGAAAGAGCAGGTGGATGTTGCCAGACAAAAAGAGGCACTTCTCAAAGTGCATGTCCAGCCATGGATTGATGAGGCCTTCACCATTACTATAGATATTGAGGGCAATCTTTCACAGATGTAGGGACTCTATGCACTAAGGCAGGTAGTTGATCCTCACAAAGAAGCATCGGAAGAGTGCATGTAGCAGGTCCAACAAACCACAGAATAATGCATCACGGACCACTGATCAGTACGGGACCAGTTGGAGGGGCTCTGCGCCAAGATTGCCGAACCAGCAGAGTGACTCGGGACGAGTCATGATGATTGTGTTGGGGGCCTGTTGGGCATGGAATTCCCCCCACAACATGTTTTAGGGCTCAAAGCCCAAGTTTTGGTCAAATGTTTTTTGTAAGACTCCGTGAATTGCGGGTACGGAGAGTGAAGTATAGGTTAAGTCATAGGGTTGTCTACCCTAAAGTATTGTAATGTAATGTAAAGTCATATCGGCCTACCCATGGTCCGTGGACCATGGGATTGTATAAATAGAGCGAGGCTCTAAGTTGTAAAGATAGCGAAGTAGCGAGAAGAATATGAATGGTTCAAGCATAGAGTAGGAGTCTAAGTGTTGGGTCATAGTAGTAGGAATAGGCTCTGTAGCTAAGTGCACAAAGGCCTAGTAGAGTCCACAGCTGAGTGTGCGGACCCCTCCAGCTAAGTGTGCAGGGCGGTGTCGAGTCTGTAATCTTGAACGAAGAATAATAAAGAGAAGTTGATTCCTATTCATGTGTATCTGGTTGTGCATTTCCTTCTTTACATTTATATTGTTTTATTTATTGCACGCACTGATATGATTTATGAATATGTTGTGATAATCATTAGTCTCACACACAGAAGCTAAGTAATCGGCTAATAACGGATTGAATAAGAAAGGAACTTGGGTATTATACGGATTATGCCCCGAGTAGGGTTGTACGGAAGCAACATCGCAGGTTGCAAAGGAATATAAAGTGTGCATAGTGATGTGCACACCGGGGTCAAACCGCAAACCTCCAGAAGCTCAATAGACATCCCCAAGGCGCAGAAACCTAGTTCTAGCACCCTCCCATACTACCTCGGGTGGGACCTCAATCTGTGCTCCACGAACTGTTGCCAAAGGGGCCAGTAGTACAGGGATTTTCTTGGCTAAATCACCTCTGAACCTGGGTCAGGCCCATACAACCCAACATAAGGTGATTAGTAGTTGCTTAATTTATCAGCAACTTAACCCTTTTTTCTAGGATTGTTTATGGTTTTGGTATGATTTTCCTTTCTTCATTAATCCCTTGTAAAATGGTTTGGGTTAAGATATTTTTCATTGATTACCTTATTTCAACAAGAAACATAGAATATTGGAGGTATGTGTGAATATGGAGGCAACTCCAATTTGTAAGACACTCATCCAATCCTATAAACACCTTATAAGGGCCATAATACCTCAATACTAATTCATTTTCCTTATTTTTTTGATTGAGGGACATCCATTTATATGGTTGTACTCTCATAAATACCTAATCTCCCACTTCAAATTCCCTTTCATTAAGGTGTTGATATGCTTGTTGTTTCATCCTATTTTATCTTATAACAAGTTGTCCTTCAATAGTTTGAGAGCCTCTTGTTTGTTTCCTATGTGGTCCTCCATTCTTGATCCTTTAGAGTCCCTTTCAAGGGTGATGTGGTGAATGGAGGATGAGATATAAAGTGTCATAAATGGGTACATTGTTGATGAAGAATGGAAGGGTGTGTTTTACCATAATTATTCTAATGGAAATGATTTGACCCATTTTGTTCATTTATAAAATTAAAATAAACATAGATATACTTCTAAAAAACTATTTAAAATCTTAGTTTTAACATCAAATTAAGTAGGGTGAGATGAGTGGTGAGCTGATTTAGTAGACAAACAATAGAATAATTCATTCCAAAAATTTCCTATGAAAATTGAATCTCTGTCACATACAAAATATTCAGTATTTTGTGTAGCTTTTGGACTATTTCCATGAATTATTTTACCATTGTACTTGCTTTAAACAAATGAGAAAAAATAAAATGGACATAATTTTTCATCTGACCTTGCACTACCATAATAGAATTATTTCCTTTATATTTGGGTAAACATGTAATAAAATCCATTGAAACTTATTTTCAAAGGAAAGTGGCATGCTAAATATTACAATATAATCCATGGCATGGTGCAAAATAATATGTGTATTGTCAAAAGAACTGTACATGTGGTACAACTTACTTGCACAAAAGGAAGAATGGAAATGTGGAGTATGTTCTATAATGCACTTCTAAAAGCTACCAACTATGGCGCTAAAAGGCCCCCAACAATAAATCCTAACATTTCCTTGGGGAAATTAGATTTACTTGGTAAAACTAAAGTGATATAGTGATATTTACTTGGTAAACAAAAAGTGAACGAGGGAAGATCCATTGGGAAATGAATGAAAAATCATGGAATGTAAAATTCTTCTCATAAAATGATTGTAGCAACACCTTCAAGTCATGGTAGAACTTGTTGACCTTGGCCTTTGTAACATGCCCATGGGTGGGCTTGATTTTATCTCCCAAATGGATCATCTACGCCACTTTAACTTACATATAAGTAAGCCCAAACTATTATTGATCATCCTACTCCTATGACTCCAACATTATTGTAGATATCATCTCTGAAGAGGCTTGGGTTGAAGCAATCAATGGAGTGAAGGTAGATATCTCAATCATAGCCCATTTCCATGCAAAGAGAGGATTTTAGTGAGAGACTTATACTTTTTTACTAATATTCACCTGCCATGTGTGAACCTGTTCCTCGATCATGTGCATCTTTCAAGTATTCTATATATGCACCCTATTGAAATTGAGATAGATGATAGAATTTATTGGTAATTACTTGTGACTGATATGCATTCCTTTCTTAGTATTTACTTGTTTATTTTTGTCATCAATAAATTACAATAGAAAAATATAGAAAATATATTGCACAAAAGACAAGAGACACAATAAATTAGGCTTGAAGTCAAGGAAAAACCCCAAAAGGGGGAAACCCAATAGTGATCCTTCTCTTATATAATCAGATCAAAATGATATATCCAATACTAAGACCAAGACTAGGAATACCACCAAAAACACAAAGTATAGCCCTCCTCCAAGTCACCTCCACATGAAAATTCATCATAGGTCAAATTGCTCACTTTCCATAAAATTTTCTCCTGAAATTTTGACCCCTAAAATTTGGGGCCTACAACAAGCTCTAGAATTCATCCCTGCATCTAAATCTGAAATTTGTCCTTATTTCTCTGAAATTCCTCCACATATGGCTCTTTCCCTCTCTCTTCTTGGTCTATCATTCCTTCATTGAGTGCAGAAGATGTTATGATGATGATGATTCAATGTGCCTCAAAGTGATTGAACTTTCTTCTATATATATTTGTCCAGGAGGTTGAATATGTGGCTCTTGGAGGACTAGGTCGACTTGTACATTTTGGTGGACTTTGACTCAATAAAAATTTAGAATTATTTTTCTTAAAAATTTCCAAATGAGACATGACTCAAGTACATTTTCTTTGACTCAAATTAATTTCTCTTTTACTCTTTTGGACTCTATAAGCATGAAGAACATGAATTGAAAAAATAAAATAATAATAATGAATATAATAAATATGTCAATGATAAAAATTATATTTTATTACATTATGAAGATGACATTAGTTTCATTTTCAACACTCCCTCTTAACTAGGGAGGTATTCATAATGACACAACAGGATACTCTCAAGTTGAAATATTCGTATAAGAAACGATCTGGAGATAAGAATCAATGATTATTTAAATCATCATATCCAACATTGTTAAAACATCAAGGCCTAGGAAAATATTATTTATCTCTCCACTAAATCATAGCACAATGTTGGGAGGCATAAATTTGGACACCACCGTCTCTCACGGCACACACCCCACCCGGGTGTTCACCAGGTATGTCCTCACAGGACCATTTTCTATTCCACTGTCACAATAATTGGCACCAATAAATGTTTCTCCTTGAGACTAATATACTTATCTTGGATCAATGTACTTGACTTATGATGGTTAGTTTTGGTCACAATACAGATCTTGAAATAATATCAATCCCAAATGCTTATCCAATACACCATTATCCCTACCATTATTCATGCACTAGGATTATGGTTGTTAGTCCTAGCCATAGTACGTGACACATGGGTAATATGGTGTCCACCCTCACTTCCTCTCAACCAGGGAGGAGATCCTCACTCCCTTTCAAAAAGGGAGGAAATAAACACAAGCCTGAGCTTGTCTAAAAAATAATCATTCTTGAAAGGAGCTTCATCAATGCATCAGGTACATGTTCTTCCATGGATATTTTTTGTATAATTATTGTCTCCATTCTACATCATACTCTCTTATCATAAATCACTTTGACCTTCCTGGTTTTCTAAATATCTTCATGTAGCTTTGAATCCAACTTGTCATCAATTTTTCACAGTTGATTGCACAAGCCTTCACATCTTGTTCCTTTGTATTGAAATATAATTATGCCTCATGATCTTCAAAGAAATCATATTAGATCTCAATCATTAGTAATATCTCTATCAACATTAGTACAGTCAACCTAGTCAATGTGTTTCTCAATTAGAGCTTCCTCTTTCCAGTTGAGGTAGGTGAAATTCTTCTTTTATTAAGCCTTATTTTTTATGCTTCGATCTAATTAAATTATATGATGCATACTTCAAACTAATTTCCCCTTATGTTTTCTCTTTGTTATGTTCTTCCAATTCTTCCATCTATTAGTCAAGTTTATAAAGATCTTGTCTTGACCTACAACCTTTATTAGAAGACTAGGAAAAGTGCAAAGACAAAATAGAAACTTTAATAATTTTAGAAAGGAGGTGTAGAATACTTATCTCTTTGAGGATAGTTAGCTCCTTCTTAATCATGGACCCATTGACAGTGTTGGAAATCTGTTAACCAAGGGGGTTTCCCTGATGTGAAGTCCCAATTAGACCTCACACTGTTTGGAGTAGGAGCCGCATCTAGAGTGTTGGATCGGCCATCGTAACTTAAAGGTTTTCCTAGGCTACAATGAATAACATAAGAGATTATGCACATAACCTTTGAAATCAGTAAGAAATATGACACTATGAAACACCAATTGCAATGTGTAAACAAAGACTTTCATTAGAGGGAAATAAAAGTGAGACTCTAGAAGGAAAGTAGTAGTACTGTCCTAAGAGAGACACATGAGAGTGAGGAAATATTTGTTAGCTATCTAACGAAATAGTTCACACAAAAAAAATGAACATTAAAGCGAATAAAACACACATCCATCAATATCAGCACCAAAGAACTGAAATAGTTCAATTTCTTTAGTACATATGAGAACAACATATATCGCAAACATTCAAAGAATAGTCTTACAACATTTACAAAGTATGCATGAAAGTGTGTTGGCTCAAAAAGCTTCTGATTATTAGGTGAAATATCAAAGTACACAATTACAATGGCAAACCACTAGCTCCAATAGTGGAACATTAAGTCACTTCTTACTTCTCCAAAGAATGATCTTCTCTCCTATGCTAAGCTATAGAAGCCAGGCTAGCTCTCCAAAGGCTAAGCCTCCAAAATCCCTTTGCTTGAGTTATGAGGGTGTATTTATAACAAGAGGAATGACCTTTCATATCCCCATGACCCTTGAGCTTCCCTCATGACTCTGCAACTTCTAATGTGACCTATGTACTTCTATATGACTTTCGGACTTTTTCTAGAGACTCTTTTGTCTATATATGATATATTCCACATATGAATCTTAGACTTCCACACATTACATTTTGTCCTTTCTTTTCATATTAAATCATTATGTCCACAAATTATGTTGCAAGAAACATGGACACACATGACATTTTTATGGCACTGGTACAAATCACAACTTGACAATGATGATATGAACTTCAAGATGAAGTGGCAATGCCAAGTTGTTTATCTCATTTCTTTGTCTTCAATCATCATGAAAGGTATGTTTTGTTCTTCGTCTTCACCCTCCAAGGGGATGAATGGTATGGAGTCTTCATTTGGTCCTAATATTTAGTATTTTGTCATAAACTGGTGTCCTTCATCTTCTCACTCAAAGATCATCTTGTCTTCATAGCTTCCCAAGTGTCTTCTAGCATTGTCTCCTTCTCCTTCTCTTATATCATCATCATATCATGTCAAGATAAATTATTTGCAGCTAGAAGTCACTCGTGACAAGATGACATCAGTCCAAAAAAATCCTAGTCTAACTTACTTCATGAAAATGTTGATCGAGTTGGAACTAAGTGTTGGACTAAAAGGTATACTCAAGGATTATGTAATGCATAGTTCTGGGGGTTAGGAGTGATCAAATAAAGCTTGAGACTGTGCAATGCACATTTCTAGAGTCGTGGGAAATATTACTACACAGTTGAGGAGCTTAGTGAGGTAGGCTTAAGCCTTAATACTGTGCAATGTGTAGTTCTAAAGGGAGGCTAGTTAGTGGATTACACAGTTGCACAATTCAAGGGCTCAAGGAGACATATTGATGATTGAGACTGCAATGCGCAGTAAGAGACTGGCTGAGAGGTAGGATAGTGTAGTTTCTAAGGGTAGGGAGGAAATACTTGAGCACTATGAATATGCAATGTACAATCCTTGAAGGTAGGAATTGTGCATTTCACAGTCCCAGGAGGCAGGGATGCATGATTAAGGCTTGCCACTGTGCAATGTGCAGTTTAGGGAGGATGAGTGAGTCTAAGTTGATCGAGCAAGAATTTTTCCAAAATTTGGCTAAGTGTGGGATCAATGACTCGGACATGAAATTGGGATAAGACTTAAACATGATAACACACTAAGAGAAATCAAAAACACAAAATTTAACACTCAACACCTCGAATCAACATGATCCCATTGTTGCAATGGAAAAACAACACTTTACCCCAAGTGTGACACTTAAGATACACTTTGCGATGACAGTGAAGACACTAGTACAATGGTGCTCAATACATAGGGAATATGTCTAATGTGTGTCTTTATGATGAATAAGACACAGTAGTGCAGGAGAATACATCATAAATTCCCTTTAAGAATGTACAACTGACTCCCATCGACTAGGTGTGACACTTAAGATACGCTTTGCAATGATAGTGATGACACCAGTATGACAGTGCATAAAACTTTGGGAATGGATCTAATACATGTCTATATGATAAATAGGACCCATTTACACCAAATTTTCCCCTTGAAATGAATCATAACTTCACCTCTTGAAATGTGTAACACTTCCCATGCCAAAAGACAACACTTGCGAAAGTAAGCGAAAAGTACAAATGACACTTGCAAAAGATTAAAGAAAGGGGAAGCAACACATGCCAAAGAAAATATAAGATGAAAATGGAACTTATTAGTATGAAAACAAGAAAAAATTTCAGTCGCAAAAGTGAAGCAACACTTGCGAAAATAAATGTGTGTCAGAGAGATAGTTGAGGAAAATCACTGAAATAGAAGTATAATTGCAATCAAAGTGAGGGAGATTGTTAATGGGGAGTGCACACAGACCATCAACATGTGTTGTGTAGTACACTCGGATTATGTATTGTGCAGTCACTATCACCAGTGATTGTATCTTTAAGAGTTGCGCAGTGCCTATGTAAGATTGCATTGAAAGAAGGGCACTTGGAAATTCTTCAAAAACTAAGCATGCATAAGAAAGTGACTTTGAAACTTAGAATAATACTCAATACTTTACAAAACATTATATGACCATGAAGTAACCATAGAATGATAGATTTCAACATCCTCGGTAGGCTCCAAAATTCAAGTGTAAGAAAAATTTTGGAGGGTGTTTGTCACAGCGACAACAGAACCTTTTCATCAACCTTGTCCTCACATTAACATGATGGCATTCCTATCATTCTCAAGAGCTAAGTTTTCATTTTATATTGGAAATGATTAGTTAGGCTTTCTTTTCCTAGAGTTTTCTAATCAAACCTTTTCTAGGGTTTACAAACCCTAGATTCTCCAAAGTCTTCAAGATCTGCCATTTAAGAATTGCAAATTCTACAAGCATATTAGAGAGTTAGTTGCAAAACCTGTTGAAAATGGCAACAAGAAATGCTAAAAATAGAAGTGCTAAAAATAGCACTGCTATAAATAGTATTTTGGTTACCAATGCTGGATTGAGCAACAGGGAATGAAAAATGGAAGTGCTAAAAATAGCATTGCTATTTTTAGCAGTTCAGGATGGATTCCTATTTTAGTCAGTCCCTGGCCTAAAATTAGGAATTAAAATTCGAATTTGATATTAACAACAGTTTGTAAATTAATTAATTAATTCATCTTGAGTTAATTAGTTAAGGAAAATCAAACATAAAGTCTATGTGAGGACATGCAACAATTTCTCCATTAATTGAGGAATTTATCCATCAGTTAAAGAGATAAGGATGAGTTCTAATTTGAGTAGTAATTAGTTGGCTTAGTTAACTGAGTCATTCTCTCATGAATAACTCATGCATGTCAGTTCAGACAGAGACCCAATTGAGATCAGAGGAGGGACAATGTACTATCATTTGGATGGATTTTTCCTATAAAGGAAGCTCATCCATGGAGAAGGATTTATCTCCTTCAAGATTGTGCAGTTGGATCAGAGGTTAGTGAGTGTGTGAAGAGACCAATTCACACAAGTGGCTGCACTGGACCCCAATCAAAATTGTGCGAATAAATAGGAGGCTTGGAGGGAAGACCAGAGGTTAGATAGAGGCCTTTGACTATCTATGAGCAGCAGAGGGATTGCAAAGAGAGCAGGATAGCTTGTGAACTAATTCTTTTTGTAATCCAAACTATATTTCCACTTGTATTATAATACAGAGTTTGGGTTTTAGGTTGAGGCTTTCCCCTAGTTATTTCTTCTATGTTATGTGTGATTGATTTCTTCTTATCAGTTATATGTGTTCTTATTGATGTTGCTCATGTTCGATTAAGCTTCCGCTAAATTGTTTGTAGAAGTAGATCAAGTGTTTTACTTTAGTACATTGCACTACTAGGTGATCTACAGTGGGAATTTCTACAAAACCTTAGAGATTTTATAGTCAAGCCTTTTATAAGATGGAGATATTTTCATTTAAAAACCTTGTATTCCTATGTAAGGAAAGAATTTTAATGTTACCATATCAATTCATGACTTTTAATGTATCTTTGTAGACCCTTTATAGTGTGTTACTATCTTTCAACAAATCATTAGTTTACTTTTT
The DNA here is from genome assembly GCA_000404065.3 of Pinus taeda. Taxonomy (NCBI): domain Eukaryota; kingdom Viridiplantae; phylum Streptophyta; class Pinopsida; order Pinales; family Pinaceae; genus Pinus; species Pinus taeda. The sequence goes on from APFE030745809.1 coordinate 104,989, forward strand.
GATGTCAATTCCTATATGTGACTTCACCATGACCTAGAAGACTTGGTATCATGTGAAATATGATTGACATATCTCATTTGATGCAAGCAAACAAAATTTATACACACCTCTTCAATTTTACCTTATTCATCCTTGCAGAGATCTGATCCTTTGACTTTTCTTTAGTTGTTATGTACCAACTTTCTCCAACAAATCTACCTCAATCCTTCAACCATTGTACTATGATACAAACCACAGAAATGTCTTTGGGTTGCTTTATTTGTCTTGGTTCCTTTCAAACTCCATAGATAGGTCAGTTTTATTGATGTAAATCATCCCTCTTTTATGTATAGGAAGGAAGTCTCAGTAACACAACTCCTTCACATACTTGAGCTTCATAAAATTTTAGATATCTTGCCACAATTCTTCCATAGAGTTCTCAATGTGTTATCCTATAATTTCAGTTTCTTCCTTCTAATGAGCCAAAATGGAATTATTAGGTTTTTCATCTATAAATATAATTGTCCCTCATGCCCTCGTATATAGTGCCTAAAAATTCACATACTTCATCATTTGAATTTCTTTGTGAGCTTTGGGTGCCTTAGAAAAGTGTTTCCACACAGAATTTTGTAAACTACAATGTTATAAAAGGCTCATTTGCCATGTATAGTAAGTATTGTTGTTTGGTGTCATCATGGATTCTTGTTCCTATAGCTCACATTACAAAATATTAGTCTCCTTGTAACTCGCATCATGAGATATAATGTCCCTCCTATGGCTCACATTATTTCATAGATAATATACTTCCTCGTATGACTTCTATACTTTTGAATTTTTTCATATTGTTGTTCATGCCTTTTACTTGCCTCAGAGATGTATATACAACAAATTTTTAATTTCCCTAGAAAAAGATGTATATGCCTAGGATATATTGCTTTAGTGACTCTAAATGGTCTTTCTTCATAAGCAAATGGATACTTTTTCAAACGGATAAAACTAGTTTTTCTTAAGCAGTTCAAATTGTCAAGAACATAATTCTTCTTTCAAAAGGATATGATATAGTATGTCCATGGGTCCTTAGAAAAGTTTCCTATAGTCCCACAAGATATTCATATAAACCTCAAACTTTGGTCTTCTGTATTCACTTGAGTGAGGGCTAGCAAAGATAAAATATAACTTTGTTTTTGTCCTACAATAGTTACTCTTCTTCATTTTGGATATAATATGGAATGCTTCAGATATGTAAATTGAGTTATGAACCTTAGGGAACTATCATAGAATTTACATTCCATAGAGGTATAATACTATAGAAAATTTTGATCCTTAGAAGTATGGTTGTTTGTCACATAGAGAAGGTGTCACTAAATTTTGTAAGCCACAGTGATTCGTATTGTACTTTGATATTTTCCTAGATTGAGAAAGGGTACAAATCTTCTTCTTATCTTCTACTTTGATCTTGAAACAAGTTTCAGATGGTAATAAAAGTACAGAACCTCCTGAAGAAACCTTAGCTTCAATATTCAAAGAATTGAACTTGATATGAAGATTTCATATCTCTTGAGAATAAGCTACATATCTTGAACCATTGTCTTCATTTAGAGTATGGACCACAGATTTGGATTTATACCTCAGAATAGAGTTAGGGTAGGTGCAACAGACTTCGATCAATGCAACCAAATTTTGAAAAGATGCCACATAATTTCATATCAAACTTCTTAGATTACTACTATAGGTGTCTCAAGATGAAGTAGACTTCAGTGAGAGAGAAAGAACTATCTTGCTACTTCATTATTCCTTAGCTCAGATACCATTTTTAAATTTATATAGATGATATAGTTTCTTATCATGGCAATTACAAGTGACTGATATGCATTTATTTCATAATATTTACTTGTTTAGTTTTTTCATCATTCAATTACATAATATCAAAATATAGAAAACATAATGCACAAGAGACAAGAGACACCGGAAATTAGGTTCCAAGCTATGGAAAAGCCCCACAATGGGGAAAACCCAACAACAATCCGTCTCTTATAGAATCAAGTCAAAATGAGATATCAAAGACCAAGACCAATACCAGGACTACCACCAAAAATACAGAGTCCAACCCACCTCCAAGTCACCTCTACATACAAAGTCAACATAGGTAAATCTACTCACTTTCCAAAAAAATTTCTCCTAAAATTTTGTCCCCTGAAATTTCGGGCCTGAAACAAGCTCTAAAATTTGGCCTTGCAACTAGTTCTGAAATTCATCCTTCTTTCACTGAAATTCCTCCACATGTGCGAGCTCTTTCTCTCTCTCTTCTTGGTTTATTATTCCTTCGTTGAGTGCAGAAGATGTGTATGATAATGATGAGTGAATGTGCCTCAAAGTGATTGAACTTTCTCCTATATATATTTGTCCAGTGGGTTAAATAGTTGGCTCTTTGAAGACCACACCGACTTGTTTCCAAGAAGGTATGACTTGTACATTTTAGTGGAATTTGACTCAATAAAAATTCAAAATTATTTTTCTTACAAATGTCCAAATGGGACAAGACTCAAGTACATTTTCTTTGACTCAAAATAATTTATTTTTGACTCTATAAGCATGAAGAACATGTTTTGACCAAAATAAAATAATAATAATGAATATAATAAATATGTCAATGATAAAAATTATATTTTATTACATTCTAAAGAGCGAAGCTAGTTATATTTTCAACACACCCAAACTGTAAAATTATAGTCAACCAAGCCTAAAAAGCCCTTTGTGCAATCCTTGGATTCAATAAACTTTTGTTCCATTTTCATTTTCTCTAGGGTATGGGTACTCTTTACTTTCTCTTATAATGTCTTCTATACTTTGGTTAGCTATGTGTTCATTAGAATGTCCTCCAAAACATCACTAGTACTATGCATGTGTGCATGTATTGCATCCACTGTGTTAACCAGTTATCTATGCATGGAAGCCTCACACACATGGAGTTGTTATAACTATGTATAGGATCTCTCTAGAGATCTATGTTTGTCCCCAAATTCCTTCATGATCTATATTGAATAGTGTTAAAGGTTGTGCAAAGGAACTTGTGACATATCCAACTGGGCATAAGGTAAAATGCAATGTATAGTACTAGAAGATGCATCAAAGGCTATAAGGGATAACAGATTCAACTAAAGAACCCTTTTCTTTGTGTGACTCAGAATTTATGTTGAATATGTAACACCAAGTATGCTACCTATGACTATATCCATAGATAAATTATGCTTAGTAATCCTCAATTCCTAACATAACTTGAAAAGACATTATGAAAAGTCACAATGTAGAATTTTGTTCACTTCCGAAATTGATTGGAATGTTCTCAGAATTGGCGAAATTGGTAATGATGATTGTTGTATTTCCTTCACAATGGCTACAACCTCTATTTAACTATTATTTATGGGATTAAAAAAAATGCATCGTGTAGTTGAATACTTTGAAGGATTAGATGGAGGACTATGTCCATAGGCTCTAAACTTAAATATGTTGGACTAGTTTTGTGCCCCTTAGAAAAAAATTATTGTGGTAATGAGCTTGACAAATTTTGCAATCACTTCCCTTGCATTTTCATATCCTTCTCCACCTCTTCTTACTTGCACTAGCACTTCATGAGCTACTAGTTTCTTTTCATCTGAGTCTCTGAATCTTCCAAAATTTCCATATGCTCCCCTACTTTGGGCCACAACTCCTCCAAACACTATGTGACAACATTCTTAATATTACCCTTGATGATAAAGAAGGGGACGATCTATGTAGGTGTGTAATAGAGAAAATTACTCCTGAATACAAGTCGATTTCTCAACAAATATACCCAAAACCTATGATAGAATAAGGATTAGATAATTGATTGATTTTCCCTTGATATAATATTATAATCTCTTTAGCAATCATGGAAGAATATTGAGAGGAAAATTAACATACCTTAGTCTTAAATTTTGATGATGATCTTAACTAATGTTGGTGAAGAATATCTTTCTAAAGCCTCCTGGAGATCAAGATTCAACTCCAAGCACCTATACCCTGCACAAAATACAATAAAAAAACATGATCTACTTCTTCCAAAAAAATATATGGTTATATATCTAGCAAATCCAACCTAGACTACTCAAGACAATATATATCCATTAATAACATGTGGTAAAAATATGAAAAAGGGTAAATATGGAAACCTATATTAATATGAAAAATCTAAATATAGCTTTTCACCTTGAGTGTATGTATACCATTCATGGATCCTTGGCTCCAAGTCCTCCTTGGTTTATATTCACAAGGGAACTTTATGATAGGAAGAAGGCTCTCTAATAATTTTAGCAGCATTTGGCTATATTTCTTTCTTTGTCTCTAATCTCCCTTATGAATGGCTTCACGATATAGACTTACTAAGGAGAGGAGATGATGAATCTCTACCCTTAGGCCCTAGATAAATTAGGGTCCAAGAAAAATTCCTATACCAATAGATGAGGCCATTCACACCTTCTTAAAGTAGTCTACTCATAATTGATCAGAACTAGAAATTTTGACAATTCATCACTCTATTGTAGATTGCAAAGGAGTGATGTATCACTCATTATCAATGATAATGGAGTAGTGTATCACTCATTGTTTTTGACAATGGAGTGATTATGCTTATAATTTCATGTTTCTAGGGTGAATATATAGTGCTTCATCAATATGAATGGATAGGTTCCTCAAGCTAATTAATGAGGTGATAAATGTTGAATTTCCATGATCTTGGGTCTAGGATATAACCTTATAATCTTTTACGCTACCAAGCCAAGAATCTAAACTAAATATACTTTGCACAATGGAAAATATAAAGTAGAAAATATCACATGCACAGGTAAAACAACTCTTTACAAATTTGAACCCAACTTCATTATATTAATCAACATATAATACAATTGTCTAGGGATCCCATACAAGAGACAATGGCCCTCGATTATCCAAAAGTACAAGAATATAAGATACACTAACAATATCGCTTCAATATTTATGTCGTATCTCTCATGTCGGTCCTTCACTTCTATTTTTCTCTCTATCTTCCCCTTAGTCCATCAAGAGACAACACATAGATTCTCTAAGAGGGATTCCACTTATCATTGCTACAAGATACTTCTGCTACAATGAACATGGATTGATCCAATCTACTCTTCTAGGTTGGCCAACACTTGAGCTCCAATTTGTCAATCTAGTAGTCACTTTCGTCCATTAAAGTGTTGCATATTAGGCTCCAATCTTCACCCAACCTTCAACTATCAAAGTCACTTTATGACTGCTTGTCAAAGGCTACTTTGGGTAGCCAACACATTGTCATCCACCAATCCAATGGCACCTAATACTTCACTACAATATCTACTCCTAGGATATGATTTCATCCACCAAGATAATCCCTCCAAATAGCTCCCACAGGCTACTAATAAATATACCATCCAGCTATCCAAAATAGGACCAAAAAATCATCTTTGAAAACATCATCAATACATACCTTAGGGCTGATTTTTCTCCATTGTATCCTCTTCTCCTTGTTAGGGATCTATATAGTTTATTGACCCTCTAAAAGGTGCACTAGTAGTGTCCCAAATATTGTGGCCTCCCCTCCTTATCTTAATTCTCCCATACGCTTGCCTCTACGGAATGTTCCAACCACTATTAATTCCCTTCATCCACCTTCTAACTAAGGTACAAGAGTGTTTCCCATCCTCTCCACTTATGTACAAGATTGCGGCTTCACTTGGAGGTTTGTCCACGCTCTATTTCTACACCAAACTACCTAGAAATGCCTCGTCCTACACGCAGATTATCTTGTCTCCCTTAAATAGGAAATTTTCCCTCACATCTATGCACAAACATTCCTTGAAGTACTCTTCCTTCATCAGTCACAAGAAATACCCACAACTCCTCTTAATCTTAGTTGAAGTCTACTCCCCAGATCTATGGACCAAAATAGATGTGCTCCTTTGTGATTTGTTTCACTTTAGTGCTCTAAATGGGCCTCACACACCTCTTATTTATACACTTTAGAAGGGTCAATGAATAGACATATATTTTGGCATTTGTACTACAAGCCTACATGACTTTTCTGCCAAAAATTCATTGTCAACCTTCAAAAATTCATATTTCATCAAGGACATTTTAGAATTCAACGATTCTTGAAGCATTGGATTCTCCTCACCATCCTCTATCATCTCCATCCATCTCATGTCCAAAATGACCCATGGTTTTGGCCCAAATCTCAATGGGTGAAAAACCCTAACTTTAGGTTCAAGCCCACAAGTGACTCTTGTAGTGCTCCAACCTCCAAACCTTGAACCTTAGGACTTGGACTACCTCCCAAGCTACTCAAAAATTAACACTTCCTCTTAAAGAGGGAGGTACTTCCAAGACTAGGAAGTAACTCATCATCATCATCACTGCTCGCAACACTCGCCCAACTCTGGCACTCACAACTGTAGCAATCCATGTAGCGTGAACTATACCTCTCTTGGAAGTGTCACTATCACTAGAAGCATCATGCTTATTATTCTTCTCTTGAATTTATTTCCAATCCCTCCATGATTCCTTCTTGGCATATTTGGAAGCACCCTTTCTCCCCACTGACCATGTGCTCTTCTTAGGCTACAAAGTCTCCCTATGAATTTGTAAGCTCCTGCTAAAACTCGACTCCCTCTGAGTCTCTTGAACCTGGACCTTCTTCTCTAGAACCTATACCTGTACCTTTGGAACCTGCAGCTGGTCTTGCTTCTTCTTCTTCCCATGATTTATAGGCTTTCCTGTCAGACTATATAGACAATGCTCTCTAACTCAAGCCAAAATACACATGGAGCTAAAGCCTCTGGGCTTGAGTATTGCCTTCTCATCCTAAAACAAGAACTCAAACCCTTCTCTCTGGAACCTACACCTGTTCCTTCTTCTTCTTCTTCCCATGATTTATAGGCTTTCCTGTAAGACTATATAGACCATTCTCTCTAACTCAAGGCAAAATAAACGTAGAGATAAATCCTCTGGGCTTGAGTCTTGCCTTCTAATCCTGAAACAAGAACTCAAACCCATTCTTCTCGATCATCGAGACAGATATCATGCTATATATGGGTCTTGGTACAAATAGTACATCCTGGACCTGCATCACCCATTTTGTCTCCATCATGATGGCAAAAATATCGATCCTTGGATTTTATTTTGACACTTGTCTACCAACACCATGTGCAAATTTGAGCCCCATTTAGCTAGAGTATCAAAAACCTCTTGTGGCCTTGTCATATGTTTCAACACACCATTGTCCACGTACAATCCATCCTCATTGATAGTGCCCTGTGAGAAATGAGATATCATATCAAAGTCTTCCTCCTCCAACCTCCTAATGAGAGCATCTATCTCAGCAGAAGTGACAACACTGGTAACCTACTTCCCTTTCTTCTTCTTGACATCTCCCTTCTTCTTCATCGGACATCTCAACACAAAATTACCCATATCTCCATAGTTGAAACTCTTGACTTTACTCAATTCCTTCTTCTGCTTACCCTTCATTCGTGTTGCAAGTGCCATGTCATCATCGAAAGTCTTCTTCTTTGGATGAAGATCCTCATTTCACAACTCTTCCTAACTGAAGTCATCCCACAACATATTCTAGTTTGGAAACTTCTCTCTAGAAATGATCCCCTTGACGAAGAGATTCTATTCCTCAATGAACCCTTTCAAAGAAATCCTCACCATATCATAATCTTAAATAGTCACACTAACAGAAGCAAGCTCATCTCTGACTTGAGACAATCTTGTCATATACGAAGTCACTCCTTCACCCCGTATCATCTTGGTAGACTTCAACTTGTCCTCTAATACCAATACCCGATTCTCAGTCTTATAGAACAAATTCTGAAGAACCATCCACAGCTCATGTGCAATTTTCTTCCCAAAAAAATAGGTATTAGGGGATCCTTCACATCATCAAGGATTATCAATCTCGCCCTCGTATCAATATCCTCATACACTTCCAGCTCCTTTGGGTCAGTTTGCTTCTTGATCGATTTCTCGATGAATTCCTAGAGCCTATTGACCTACAATACCAACTTGATCATTTCCTTCCATGGACTATATTTGGACAACCCCTCCAACTTGTCCTCATACCAGAGAATAGCCTACAACTTCAACATTGTAGTGAACCCTTCACCAACAATGTGACCAATTCCATCTTAAGTTGTACTTCGTTGTGCACTCTGATGATTCATTGTCTTCTAAAGTAGCTCAGATACACTTTGATACCATGTTGAATTTCCACAATCTTGTGTCTAGGATAGAATCTTAGAATCTTGGATGCTATCAAGCCAAGCATCTCAACTAAAGCTACTTTGCACAGCGGCAAATTTAAAACATTAAATCACACATGCACAAGTATAGATAACTCTTTACAAATTTAAACCCAACTTCGTTATATTAATCAACATATAATATAATTGTCTAGGGCTCCCATACAAGGGATAATGGCCCTCAATTATCCATAAGTACAAGAATACAAGATACACTAACAATCTCATTGTAGTATCTATGGCATATCTTATCCTATTGGTCCTTCACTTCCATTCTGCTAGGCTAGCTTCCCCTTATTCCATCAACAGACAACACATATATTCTCTAGGAGGGCTTCCACCTATCAATGTTGTAAGTCGCTTCTACTACAATGAACATGGGCTGATCCAATATGATCTTCTAGGTTGTCCAACACTTGAGCTCCAATCTTCCAATCTAGTAGTCACTTTCGTCCATCAAAGTGTTTCACATCAGGCTCCAATCTTCACCCAACCTTCAGCTTTCAATGTCACTTTATGACTGCTTGTCAAGGGCTACTTTGGGTAGCCAACATGCTTCCATCCACCAGTCCAATGGCACCCAATACTTCACTACAAGATCTTCTCCTAGGATAGGATTTCATCCACCAATATAAGCCCTCCAACTATATCCCATAAGCTGCTAATAAATATACCATCCAACTACCCAAACCAAGACCAACAAATCACCTTTGAACACATCATCAATACATATCTTAGGGATGATTTTTCTTTTTTGTATCCTCTGCTCCTGGTTAGGGCTCTCAACAGTCTATTCACCCTCTCAAAAGTGCACCAGTAGCCTCCTAAATATTACGACCTCCCTGTGTTATCTTCATGCTCCCATATGGTTGCCTCTAAGGAATGTCTTTTTGGCCACCTTCTAACTAAGGTACAAGATTGCAGCCCATACTCTCCGCTAATGTATAGGATTACGACTTCACTTGGAGGTTTGTCCACACTCTAATTCTACACCAAACTTCCCACAAATTCCTCATCCTGCACACAGACTGTCTTGGCTCCCTAAAACAAGAAATATGCCCTCACATCTATGCACAAATTGTCCCTGAAGTACTTGGCCTCCTCCATAGATCACTCTTGGCCTTCAATAGTCACAAGAAATACCCATGTCTCCTCTTAATCATTTTTGAAGTCTTCTCCTCAGATATGCAGCCCAAAATAGATGTGCTCCTTTGTTATTTATTGCACTTGGATGCTCTAAATTAGCCTCACACACCTCCTACATATACACTTTAGAAGGGTCAACAAATAGACATGTATTTTGGCACTTGCACTCCAAGCCTACATGATTTGTGTGCCAAATATTCATTGTCAACCTTCAAAAATTCATATCTCGTCAAGGACATCTCGAAATTTGACGATTCTCAAAGTGTTGGATTCTCCTAGTCGTCCTCTTTCATCTCCATCCATATCATGTCCAAAATTATCCATAGTTTTGGCCCAAATTTTGATGGGTAGAAAATCCCAACCTTGGTTTCCAAGCCCACAAGTGACTCTTGTGGAGCTCCAACCTCCAAACCCCGAACCTTAGGGCTTGGAGTACCTCCCAAGATATTCAAAAATCAACAATAAATATGGATATAACAACTTCCTCCAACGAGTGATATCAAAAGAGAAATTAATGGAAAAAACACAACATAATATGATAACTATCACAGTGGCACATGGAAAGAGATGAAGAACATGAAACCAATCAAGACCTGTGACATCCATCAACTAGTCATATAGATAATCCCTAAGTTGGGCATTCCCATGCTCAATATAAGAGATAACAAAGCATGGCCATCAAAACAATACATTCAAATTGATGAAGTCAAATGAAAATAAATGGCCATGAGGGAATACACCATAGATCCATGCCATTAATAAAGAGATCATAACCATGTGGAAATACAATGTCAGTCTATGTCACAATATATATTATTAAGAAGAAATTAGATAGGAATGAGAGTGCCCTTGGTAGTCTTAAATACATAAAATAGTGATGAAATCCATTATATATTGGAATTATCTGAATTTAAATAGGAACGCAACAAACTAAAAATATAACCATAAATACAGAGATACAACAGAAATAACACTTCATTTCATTAATATCAAATACTGAAATATGCTTACAAATGGAAAAGAAATAAAACTAGCTCGGGCGATGGTAGCTTATCTCTGAGGAGAGATGTGGCGACTACATGCCTCTGAACTTTGTTACAATGAGGCTAGAAGGCCTATTTATTATTGAGAAACAATGGAAAATCCTAAACATCCAAAAACCTAACCATAGGAGATGAAGCACCAAAACTATCGGCCTTGTTTGGGTAAATTGGTATAAACACTTCCAAGGGTCGTAACTTTGGCATACGATCTTTGTTTAATGCACACAATATGTCATTAAAAATATCTATCTGAGGACTACAACTTTTGAAAGAAAACAACAATATAATTCTTATGTTTGACTGGTTTTCCCAAAAATTGTCGCTTAGGGCCTCAAAATGGCTCTGGAAGTTCAGGACCTGAAAAACTGTCAAAAATAGTAAATTGTGCTACAATGAAGGAAATAGTAAATTGTGCTACAATTAAGGAAACTAAAAAATGAAAGAGAAAATGGTGGGGGTCTAAGTGGAATAGGTGGGTGGCCACCTATATGCACCTAGATCAATCCTCCATCCTTAGGAACCAATGGTCCCCATTGTGTTGAGTGCCTCCATGAGATGGAGAAATTTCTGTTGAACTTGGCCCCTCATGAGCTACTTGCCTTTGTGCAGGAGTTGGCCAACTTTGACAACCCGATATGTATGGATCTTCTACTGGAAAGGTTCTTTGTCTATGTGCCCATGATCCGATTAGTTGTGGTCTGTTCCATGGAGTCTGGATTTAGCTCTATTGCTATGAGTTGTTCTACAATGTTGGATGTATCTATAAATGGTGGAAAGTATGGTCGACGAAGGTCTACATTGAACATTGGGTGAAAACCAAGAAAATGTGGAATGTTCAGATCAAAGGCATTGTCCCCTATAGCCTTGGTGATGGTGTATTTCCCATATTAGATCAGGTGAAGCTTGCGGTGGGGTCCAATGAGGCGCTCCTACAAATGTAGCCAAAATTTGTCACCCACCTGGAATTTGTGCAACACCTAATGTTGATCATGGTGTTCTTTTTACTTAGCATTGGCTTTCTCCAATAAATCATGGACCTATTGGTGGATGTGTTGAATTCTCTCAATGAAGTTGTTAGCCCTATCGGCTTCGAACTAGACATGAGTTGAATCTGCCTAAGTGGCTGCAAATGGTATGGCCACATCAATGGGACATAATTGTTGAAATCTCAACCCTATCTGAAAGGGGATGTGGCCTTTTGAGCTATGGAGAGTTTTGTTGTAGTTGTGCTGGACATAGGGGAGGCTTTCATCCCATGTGCATGGATGCTTCAATTTGTACATGCGCAGAATGTGTACAATAATCTTGTTGACGACCTCTATTTGGCCAACCATTTTGGGGTGGAAAGTCATGGACTTAGTAAGTTTGGTATCCAGCATCAACCATAGACTTGACCAAAATGCAATTAGGAATCTGTTGTCCTAATCTAAGACAATGGACCGTGGGATCCCAAAGTGTACCCACACGCTCTCAAAAAAGAGCTTAGTAGTGGCCTTTGTTTTCATACTCTTCTTGCAGGCTGCCATAATGACCATCTTAGAGAATTTTTCGACGACCACGAAAACATAATCATTGTCGTGCTTAGTAGAAGGAAGGCCCAACATGTAATCCATGGAGATGGATTCCCAAGGTTGATTAGGAGTAGGTAGAAGAGTATATAAGCCTTGCTTCTTGATGGTTGGTTTAGCAATGTCGCAAGTAGTGTAGGATCAAATGTACTTCCCAACATCCTGATGAAGGTTCGGCCAATAGAAATACTTCAGCAGTACTGCCACTGCGTTCTCTACTCTGAAATTCCCAGCAACCCAACTATAGTGTGCCTCCTAAATCATCTTGGCACGTTCGCTTGAAGGAACATAAATGTGTCCCTGGTGGCATAATAGTGCATCCTGGAGGTGGAAAATTGGAACTTACTTACCTTCCAGGAGTTTCTGGTATGTGCTGCCAAATTTTGGATTACTCTTGTAAAGATGCTACCATCCCGAAGTCTCGTGCCCATAGGAGTTGAGCACAATTATGAGTACCATGATTGGTGGTTGACTGAGGCATTTTGCAACATTATTGGTGTTTCCTTTATTTTAATTACTATTCAAATGGAGTTGTTGCAGGTATATGGACCATTTATGATGGCGATCGTTCTGCAAATTCCCTCATGTATGTATGAACTATAGGGGTCGATGCTCTGTGTGGATGATCGTTTCCTTCCCCATAATGTAATGATTCCATTGACAACAAGGCTGCACAATGGAATAAATTTCTTTGTCATAGGTGGGATACTTACGAACTGTGTCTGAAAGTGTCTCATTGTGGTAAGCCATTGGATGCCCCTACTGAGTAAGAACTGAACTAGTAACATATCCAAAGGCATCTATCTCAATCTCAAATGGTTTCTACAAGTCTGGTAATGTGAGAATTGGTGCAGAGTGTTAGTTTCAGTCTTATCTACCTTCCACTAGTGATCAAATATCCTTTTACCAAGTCTGTCAGAAGCCTCAAGGTCAAATTTTATCATGTCACTACATTTACAGAGTAAAATATGGTCACTGGATAGTTGGTCTAGGAATGTTTTTATTCTTTTTGGAAAATCACACATGTTGGTCTCCTACCTCATTCAAATGAAGGTGTCATAATAAAAATAAGCTTTTCATTATATCAGTCATCATCATCACCATTCTATTTAGTCTTAGGTCTTCATTAAGTCATTAGGGTTTCAAGGTCCATCATCATCATGTGTAAATCCAACATCAAGTAAATCATGACAAGCAGCTCTTTGACATTAGCTTGATGAATTTTCACAAGTTCTTACATGATTTCAGTTTCAAAGGTTCCAGGAGAAGAAGTTTCAGTGTTCAAAAGGTAAGAATGTAGCTCAAGTTTCAGCTCTCCAAAGTGACTCGGTCTTAAAGGTGAAAAATCAGTTTTTTAAAAGTTTTGTGGGGCCCATTTCTTTTCAAAGGGGAAACATACTTGCCTATATAAACTCAAAAATCCCCAAACTCACTTCATTTTCCTTCTATTTCCCTTTGTTCATCGAGCTCTCTCCTCCATTGGCAATAAAAACTTGGGTTTTTAGGCAAAATTAGAAAAATATTGAAGGCATTACGCTTCTAGAGATTGTGTTGTGCTTCTAAGGTTGGCACTGCACTTCCAGAGATTGTGTTGTGCTTGTAAGGTCGGTGTTGTTCTTCTAGACACTACGCTACACTGCGCTTATGCCAGATCAGCCTAAAACCTTCCAGAAACCACCCAAAACTCAAAATTGAAGCTTGAAATTTTCTTTCTTGCTAATCTAGACTTCTCTACAAGTAATTACATCACTTCACCTACCTTTTTTGTTTAGCAAGACGGACCCAAATACAAGATTTCTTCATCTAGGGTTTTTGGTGAAATTATCATGCAAAGAGCTAGGGTTGATGATAGCTAGTCTAGTTTTCATATGCTAAACATGTAAATCTTTTATCCTACACCTCTAATGTTTAAAATACATATTGACCCACTGAACCACTACAAATCATGAAATTACTTCACCAATAACTAAACCCTAGCTCATTCCTAGCAATTTGGGCAGTTTTCCTAGGAACTCTGTTTTTTATTTCTCACAAGCACTCCTTTCCTTCATTTAACCTCATTTAAGTTTCATAAGTTACTTACAGTCCCTATTCATCTCCTAGAATTTCCCTTATCATTATTTCCACTCCACCTATCCATCATTTCATTTTTTTCATTCATCCCTCACTGTTTTTTCTCATTTTCTAGTTGCTAGGGTTTTTGTCATCATGGAAGGAGATTCTTCACCAGAGAGGAAAAAACACCATAAAGGAGGAAAAATTTTCATATATGAACCTACCAACTGCAATGAAATCAATACATCACCCTTCATCAAGTAGTGTTTTGAAGATGTGAGTTGTCTAGAATTTTGCAAAAGGGTGTGTGAAATTGGTTTTCATGAACAATTGACAGATTGTATTGCCACTCATTTGAAAGGGGAAAGTGCTATCATTGTTGGAGTTGAGTTCACATTTTCATTGGCTACTATTTCACTTGCTACAGGGATACCGGATCTTGGAGAATATTGGTTTAAGGGCATGAATTTAGATCTTGAGCATTACAGGTCCTTCTTGAAAACACCATACAGGGAAACCCATACACATATCATACCTTTTAGATACATGTTGGAGAATATTCTCCATTGATGAAGGTTTTCATGAAATTCTTCCCATGTGAGGAAAGGTTTTCTAGATTGTATGTCTATCACATGCGGCTTCTAATGTTCTTTACAGCTTAGAAACCTCTTAACATGTGCAAATATCTATGTAGAAACCTGGTAAAGATGTCCAAGAAGGTACAGGTGGAAAACAAAGAACACTATCCTAGTATTTTTCACCATAGTTTGATCAAAACTATAGCCCTCTGTTAGCTTGCAAAGAAAAACATGACATGGGAGTCTTTCATGGAGAGATTTTTGAAATGGCACGAGGCTAATGTTTCAATTCAGCATCCAAAAATGGCAACACAACAGATGGAAATAGGATCATCAAGCTAATTAGTGGAGGTTCCTAAAGCACCTAGACCTAAGGTGACTAGGATATACCAAAGAGGAAAAAGGTGTGTGTTTGCTTCTCATGGCGAGAAAGGGGCCAAGCCTTCTACATCATCACAACAGGGATCACCAGTATAGGATAAATATTTGATTGAGCATGAGTTTGAGTTGGTAGACTTGGAAATAGAAAATGATCCCTCAAGCATGCAATAGACTAACAAAGAAAAATACTCTCACATCAGAGAACTCATGGACAACATGGCAAGGGCAATGTTTATCATCTCATTCCTAGAACAAGAAAACAATCAACTAAAGACTAAACAACTTATCATGGAAAAAGAGAAAGCTAAATTGTTGCAGCAAGTAAACAAGGGAAAAGCCATATTGGAGATAAATTAACATAAATAAACTAAATACAAGGCAAGAAAAAGAGGCCAAGAACCAAAGGGCTCAATAAGGCATTGAAAGAGGAGAAAAAACACATCTTGCTGGATGAAGAACTAGAGTTGGAGGACAGAATTGCCTTAAAGGTTAATGAGTGGTGGGCTCCAGTATTGCAGCAATAATTCTGAAACTCCTGGGACTCCCTTCTTTACTTTTATCAACCTGATAGTTCGTAACAAACTTGGAAGTGACAATGTTGTATGCACAAGCACTAGCTCTTGCCGCAAACTGTCACTTGATTAGTTGGCACAAGTCCACTAGGAGCTTAAGCCAACTTCTATGATCTCTTAGAATAAACTTTTAACTGTGATGGATGAAAGCTAACTCGAAGGAGGCTAGTCTACTTGCAGAAAGAAACCAAAAGCTCAAACGAAATGCAAACCCTAGCAAACCCTAGTTCTACCGACTAATCCTACCGGTGCGAGAAAAGAGATGAAAGCAGTGGAAATGGATGCCATTGACTTTTAGAAAGGAAAAATGCATGTGACTAAGCTACTTCTGCAGTTAAATCTGGAAAAAAACATCTTTTTGTATTTTTGAGTAAGTTGGCAGAGTTATTATGCATGTGTTTTAAGTGTTGTTGACTGTGCAGAGGTTGATTGGCAAAAGGAAATGTATAGGAACTTGCAGGAGGTTGGGAAGGTGAGAAGAGGGCCTAAGGGGTCCCTAGCACCCTTCCAGAGAGTTTCACAGTGATCAGATCTCAAGAAACCTCTTTCGTGAGCTTCTATAGGAAGTCTGCAGGGGTTCTACAGGATGTTCTACAAGATGTTCCGAAAAGGAATTTTGGAGGGTTGATGGTGGAAAAAAGGTGGAGAAGTGGGCATGGAGGTTAGATGAGGGTGTGAAGAGGTCTAGGACTTGGTGAATGAGGCTGAGGAGTGATTAAGGCAATTTGGTTTGTTCGAAGATAGGAGAAGCAATGTTGCACAAGAATGTAGGAATTAGGGAAAAGTGAGAAAATATGGCAAATGAAAGGCAAGAATCTGAGTTAGAGGATGAAGCAAGTTGTATTGATGGATTAAGTGTAGGCAAAGAGGTATCGCAGGTGCTCTGCACATTATTTCCAAACTGATCAAACGAAGACTAGGAAAACCAAAGATCTAGCTACTTTAACCTAATTTGACCTAAATACCAGAAATCATGATGGACAGAAGTTTATTGGCAGAAAATCATGGAAGACAACTATGAAAACCAAGCACGAATGGATCTAAGCATGTAATCACAATTGGTACCAACTTTTGCAACTAAGAATCTAACACTAGCAATTGCATGAAGAAGCAAGAACAGTGTTTTTATGGCAGCAAGGACACATTGGTCTTAGCTCATGGTCCCAAGGAGGGAGAGGTGAGATCAAGGGTTTCTTGATGGCCCTTTTTGAAGATCTTTTCTGTTACCAGCCTATTAAATCACCTGAAACATGAACAACTATCTCAATCATCAAAAATGGACTAAGTAACCAAGCAAGATTGTAATCTACTAGTAGAAATTATTCTATGAATACAGCAAAAACGTATAACAGTACACAAAGGAGGACCTGGCACGCCCAACCCCAAGAGCAACAAGCTCCTAAGAAGAAGCTCAGAGCTGAAGCAAAATGAAACTGATCTCCATTACTCAGAAAATAACCATGTCACAAAAATGTTTACAGCAAAAGCTCCAAAATGAGCTGAAAAAACAGAGCAGCACTAGAGTGCAAAATACAGATGTTCCAAAAGTAACCTATGAAGGCTCGAAGCCTTCCTTATTATACACTATGAGGACCTCCAACAGCCCTCCTTAACTCAAGGGGCTCGGCTGCTCAAACTGCAAGTAATCAGTCACTTTACAAAAAGCTGCTCGACTGCCCTTGCAAATCATCTTTGGTGGCCTGCTGAACTCCGAGCTAATGGTGGAGAATTTGAGGAAGGGGCCATTTAGTGTAGGAGACACCCTTCCTATGAATCCTCATACTTGTTCCCTCATGTTTGGCTATCAACTGGCTCATAAATGCTTGACCTTGGTCCAAAAGTTGTCCAAAAATCTGCAATAACCACATATTAGCCTTCATGGTCAAGTGACTATTCTCATTCATTCAATTAACATAAATATACTCAAAAGCATGCATAAACTATGAAGAATGGTGGATTAACGAAGAACAATTAGGCAAAATGAGCCTAATAAGTTACCCATTTTTGGGGCTCATCATCACCCCCTGCTAAATGGGTTGCTCATCCTCTGAGCAACTAATCTAGCTCATCATCTTTGATTGCTTTGATTACCTCTCTCACATCCGAGGCTTCTGAGGTGATGTCTTCTTCTTGGTTATGAAATCCTGCTTTTCTTTCTACTTCCTCCCACTGCCTATGTTCCTCTTCTTCTTTGACTTCTTCCAACAGTCCTAAAAGCAAGGGAGGACTAAACTTTAGGTCGATCCAGTTGGCCTGCAGATTTTGCATTGACTATTTATAGAGGGGTACTCTTGCCAAGGCCTCCCTCATCCTTGCCAGGGAGTGGTATTCTCTTATTTTCAGACTGTGGGATAGTGTGTTCCACCTCCTTGTGCAAGCATGAATGCAGTTATCCTCCAACAGTCTTTCCATGTCCTCAAAATGAGCAATGGCTTGAGCTTGTCGTTCAATGTAATATGGTAGAACCTGATGGTTATTGGCCAGATGCTAGTGGGCATATATTAAGGCTAATGAATCCTCCAGGTCTGCTCTGATCATGAGTGGCTCACTTAGCTCCCTGTTCATGAGATTTCAAATCTCTGCTTCCCTTTTTTCCTCATGATTTAACCAAGGGGCCATAGCCATAACTTGCACATCTCCCACTGCAGCGTTGGGGTCCCACAAATTCATGTTAGAAAGGGCTAAGTTGTGTAAATAGAATTCTGATAATTTGGCCTTATCCTCTGCTGAGCTACTGTCACAGAAAGCCATGAACTGATGGTAATTTTGAAATGGAATGGTGCCCCTTTGGGCCAGGGTGTTAATCTGGAACTGCAACCATTGATCTTTAAGATATAAGGAATATGACTTGGAAGGTTGCCTACACTACAAGGCATCTACTGCCCAGTTGGCCATTCAAGCCAGTTAGGCTTCCTTCTCTTGTACCTGTTGTTTTAGAGACTGTATTTCCTTTGCTGCCTGTAACTCCTTCTCTTGTAGCTATTTTGTTAGTGCCTCAACCTCAGCCTACAGCCCGTCCCCTCTCTGTTGTTAATCAAAGGTTTCTTTGTCTGTTGGAGGCCTTTCCTGTTGTTGTTGTTCTCCCAAGGTGGGGGTCCTATCTTCCCTATGACTTCCCTGGAGCTGCAGCTGTTGTTTCAGCAGCTCATTCGCTTCCTGTAGTTTGGCCCTTTAACTGCTCTCCACATGCCTTACCATGGCCAATTCTTTTCTTGATTCCTTGAGTTGCTCTTCCAGGTGGCCTATGTCTACCACACCCTTGGACTTAGCAATCCTCATCCAAGTGTGAGTCCTAATCCTTTCTTCTTCCAGTGCAAAGAAAAGTGGCACTGCAAATTTCTGGGGAATTATCTTCCCGGCTTCTAACAGGTTATAGTATGAGCCCGTGCTAGGTTGAGGGCTTGGTTCCAATATCTCCTCTTTCTTTTCTTCTACCTGTGAGTGTTTGGCCACCTTTTCCTCCAGTTTCTCGGTCTCCCTTAGCTTAGCTAGAGTTTCTTGTAGAGATGTCTCAGCTTCCTGTAGAGCTATCTTTAAGTCCACCAGCCTAATTTTCTCTCTCCAAGTGGAGGTTCTTGGGCTTCCTCATTCATAGGTGATGGACATATTTGCAGGGAACTCTTCTTTTGGCTGAGGTGTTGTGTCCTTAATGACAATTGATGCCTTTGATTGAGGCTGGGGTCTGACCACTTTGGTCCATGTGCTCCTCCTTGCTTTAAAGTACATGGAGGTTTGCCTTTTTCTCTTCCCTTTTTTCTTTGGAGGTGTGCTCAAGGAAGCAAGTACATGGAGGTTTGTTGTTCTTTTTCCATGCTTCCTGTAGAAGCCCCTGTGTCAACTGTTTCTGTCTTTGTTTCTTCTACTTCAGGATGTGTCTTTTCCTTTCGTTTATGTGTGTCTACTTTGGCTGTGACAACCTTCATTTGGGGTTTTTCAACCCTCCCTGCTCTACTATGCATTCTCTTTTCCCGTGGTGTTTGTGCTATTGTTTGCGCCTCTATTTTAGGCTCAGCAATCTGGCCCATTTCTCCTTTTTATTTATGTTCTTGTTGTGCTTGAATGTCCTACGTTCCTTCACCATTTGTTTTCTCACCTTCTTCAATGTGCTCTCCTTCCTCACTACTGGATGGGGTGATATTTTCAGCCAAAATTCTAATATTGTCATCCCTAGACATGTTTCGGAAGATTTCCCAAGATATGGGGACAGTGTAGGTGTGCAGGGCATCTTCCACTAATAGTTTGATGAGCCCATGATGAGCCAACTGATCTAGGATCCCTTCATTCAATTTTGTACCACATTCAATTAGTGACTGAGGAAGAAAATAGGGAATGCTCAGTTTCATTGTTGGAGGTAAATCAATTCCATGTCTTAGTTCACACAACAACCTGAAATGATAACCATAGATGATGCTAAATCTTCCTTCACAGGTAATGTACTTCATGATTTGAAAACTAACTTCACTCCAGAGAGGAGGCAAGCTAGTTCTCCTCACCCCATTTTTGTCTTCTATAGGATTTTCATTGGGCAGAAAGAATGCTTTCTTGGCAGCTTGGCCCAATGACCTCTCTTATTTGCTCCAAGGGAGCCCTAATGGTAGACCAGTAACTCGATTGATGAGCTCAGGGGTAAGTTCTAGGGTCAAACCCCTAAAACTAACTGTGGTTTGTGTATTTGATTGAGGTTTTGAGGTACATTAAAAATTCCTCAGCTATCTCCTCGTCATGACCCTAAATTTTGTCAAGGAAGGACATCCAATTAGCTCGTGTGAAAAGGTCCACAACCTCAGGATGCTCGTGCAATTTGCTAGAGTCTGAGGGTTCTTTCCTTATGAATCCCCCTGGCATGGTGAGAGTGCTCCTTTTATGCTTTGTTCAGAAAAGAGAATGTTGTTTATGGCTTCCCCCTGGACTCAAGAAAGAATTTCTTGGGTGTCCAATATCAATTAGCAACAATTCCCTGGTTTCAAGATTGTTGTTACCCAGAACTCGGCTATCTGTTTATGAAAGGAAGAATTTTGTTTCTACAGACAGAGTACAGAGACCAAATTTTCTTCTTAGCACACATACAGATATGCAAATTTAAAATTTTTCATACACAGGCTAGCCCCCACAGCTGCGTATATCTTCCCTACAGGAGAATTCTAAAAAGAGGAAACGTGGAGAAGAATATGGATGCAGAAACAACTGGGAAACCCAGTGCAATACACAGGCAAATGTTTTACTTCCAATTCACAGGAAAAAAATTTCTCTGATTCCCCAATCTGATGCCATTTAATTCACCACCTTTTCAAAACATACCATGCATAGAGGAGTTTTTCGAGCCTACCTCATTTGGAGCTCCTAATTCGAAGAAGAAAAATCCCAGGCTTCCCTGCTTTGAAAAGCTGTGCAGTATTTCCTATAGGACTCGTCCTGTAGAAGACCCCCCGGTTCCTGCAGAATGTCTCTGCGCCTCTGAGCGAGCCCGATACATGGGAGATTTTCGAAAATAGGTAGAAAATCCAGTGGAGGATGACTGGTTAACAATTTTTGGAAGCAGAGGATGCGTACTCCAGTCAAAGATGTTGCAAGTGCAAAATGAATAGAAGGTAGTGTGAGTTTCAGTGGAGCATCTTTTAACTTCGGCATGATTCGTGGTGAGGAAATGAGGTGGCCAGACCGGACCGTTGATCCGATGTCACGGCCATAATTTCTATGCGTATTTCTGACCGCCATCACCTCTCCTCTGCCATTAACCACCGCCACCACTACCAGTCTCAACGATTTTTCCTTAAATGGACACTCCACATGTGTTGGTTGCGCATATCGTCTGCGATTTTGAATGTAACAGGGCTCGTTCGGATCTCACGAGGCTATGTAACTGGCTGAGGGTGGCCGTTGACTGGCCACCGATTTCATTCAATCTGAGCCATTCCCATAGGCATGCAATTTTTGAAATATAGTTTATGCAATTGACAAATGATTTTAGGCACTTACTTGTGTGGTCACGGCCGCGTTATGCAGACTTCGGGTCTTGGAACCACTCCTTCGTTTGCTGCTGCTTCTTGCATGGGTGTTTGAACCCATTCCTTCATTTGTTGATGCTGCATGCACAGGTGTTGGAACCCATTCCTTTGTTTGTTGATGCTGCATGCACAGGTTTTGGAACCCATTCCTTTGTTTGTTGATGTTGCATGCACAGGTTTTGCTTGGCTTTGGCTGCTAACGATATTTTCACATTCAATATGAGCCCTTTGCATGTTTCCTTTGTCGCTTTCGGTTGTCCCTGTCTCCAGAGTATGTCTTCCAGAGGGATCAGCTGCTACAAGATTCCTGTAGGATGTCCTGTAGCTGCTTCCCCTCCTGGGATGCAAGCTAAATGACCAGGGCTATACTGCTGACGAGGGATTTGGCTGATGAGGAGTCCAGATGGATATTGACAAATAAGATGAGCAAGACACTACTACTTGATTTGTTACTAAAAGTTCTTGCTGGCAGTATGAAGAAAACAGGGTTTCTTTGTGTGACTGTGTAGGAACAAATAACAGGATGGGTGCAACGGAGGTGCAAAGAGATGAAACAGGGTGACATATGGTGATGGATGGAAACAGGGGTGCTTGTAGACCTAATAGGTAGATTCCAACCTTTAGATTCTCTCCCAAGATCAATTATGACCTGTCTGAAGGGTCTACAGGAACTTCTTGTAGAAGATATAGAACTTCCTGTAGAAGATATAGAACTTCCTCTAGACGCTACAGAACTTCCTGTAGAAGGCCCAGAACTTCTTATAGAAGGTGAAATCTTGAACCGAATGTGACCAAATACTAGGAAAGGGGAGTGGTCATGGAGGAAGTGCTTATGAGGGGTGCTTGTAGCCTGAGGCTGACCTCTGTCCTTGTTTTGTGCACCCTTCCTAACCTACAATGTCTTCCCTGCAACCTACAATTATTCAACAGAAGTTAGGTCTATTCCTTGTTTTTTATCTTCTCTTCTTCCCTTTTTTTTTTTGAGAGAGAGACAGCTGGGGCGCATCCAAGAGGTTTTCACCCTCCCTGTCTGCCCTGGGCACCTCTAGAAGGTTTTCACCCAAGGATGTTTTTATTCTTTTTCTGTTTTTTCTTTTTTTTTTCTTTTTTCTTTTTTTGATGATCAAGGTGTGGGTGGAGTAGAGACAGGGTCCTGCTCCACTACCAACACCGATTTGTCCAAAGTTTCAATGAACTCCTGCCTAGAAAGGGGTTTCTTGTAGATTTTCAATCGATGCCCGTTGATGAGCATGGGGATGGCTTCTTCATCAATGGTCCTGATGAGAACTGAACCATTGTCATTGCATTTCTCCACTGTATATGGTCATAGCCACCTTGTCCTCAACTTCCCTTTCAAATCCTTATATCTTGAGTCATATAACAGCACCCAATCTCCTGGCTGAAATTGCTTTTCGTTAAGGTGTCGGTCATGCCATATCTTTCTCTAGAGTTGGACCACTTCTGAGTGGAGGGGGGCCTACATTCTCTGTTCATCCAATCCATTCAACTATAGTAATCTTTCCTGTTGTGCATGGCTGAGGTCTAGGTCTAGCTGAGCTACCAACATCAATGTGTTGTACTCGAATTCTATGGACAACAAAGCCTTCTTCCCGTAGACCAGCTCATAAGGTGTGAAACCTCTTGTAGTTTTCCAAGTGGTGTTGTAGGCACAGGTGGCCTCAACCAAGTGCTCTGCCCAATCTTTTCTGTTGCTGCTCACCACTTTAGTAAAAATCTCTTCCAAAGCCCTATTAGTGACCTCCACCTGCCCATTTGCTCATAGATGATAAGGGGTGGAGGTTTTGTGCTTGATCTTGTGATGAGCAAGCAGGTCTTCAATTAAGTTAGAGGTGAACTGACTTCCTTGATCCGTGACCAGTTCTCTTGGGTAGCCAAACTTGTAGAAGATATTTTCCCTCAAAAACTCAACCACTTTTTCTTCTGTCACTGCCTTGATTGCCTTTTTTTCTGCCCACTTTGTCAGGTAGTCTATGCACACAATGATGTAAGACCTTTGTTTTGAAGGAGGGTTGATAAGACCCATAAAGTCTATGCCCTACTTCTCAAATGGCTCGAAAGTCACTTGAGGTTGGAGGGGCATTTCATCCCTTGGAGTCGGTTTCCCCATCCTCTGACATCGGTCACATTGGCTAATGTATCTTCTGACATCTTGATGAAGAGTGGGCCAATAGTAGCTTGCCTGTAGAATTTTGAAGGCGGTCCTTTTCGCTACAAAGTGGCCTCCACGCAGTTCATCATGACAGGTTAAGAGGATGTCAAAAACTTCCTCCTCCCTGACGCAATGCCTTAAGATCTGATCTGGGCCAAGTTTAAATAGGTTGCCCCCAATCCAAGTGAATGGGGCACTTTTCCTCACAATTTTTCTCTTCTCTTTTAAGGATAGGTGTGGAGGGAATTGTGCTGAAACCAAGTAATTTGCTATATTAGCAAACCATGGAGAGAGTACTGAAATAGCAAACAGGTGTTCATCTAGCATTTGATCATCTATCGTCCCTTCTTCACCTGCAGGCAAATCTAATCTAGACAGAAAGTCAGCAACAACATTTTCCTTGCCTGGCTTGTCAACAATGGTCAAATCAAATTGTTGCAATAACAGTAACCATCTAATGATACAAGCATTTACATCAGGTTTATTCATTAAATACCTAATCGCAGCATGATCAGTGTGTACAAATGTTTGATAACCAGTGATGTAGCATCTGAACTTGTTTAGGGAATGGACTACGGCCAGGAACTCTTTCTCTGTTAGAGTGTAGTTCAATTCTGCCTTGGATAGGTTTTTGCTAACAAAGTATATGGCATTTGGTAGTTTCTCCTCAACTTGTCCTTAGGCTGCCCCTATGGTTTTGTTCGAGGCATCAGTGTGGATGTGGAAAGGTAGGGCCCAATTTGGACCTCTCAAGATTGGGGCGGTTACTAGCTTATCTTTCAACTCATCTAGAGCCCCTTGACAGTTATCAGCCCATATAAACTCAACATCTTTCCCCAAAATACCAAACAATGGCGAGGCTAGCTTACTCAAATCTTTAATGAATCTTCTATAATATCTTGCTAAGCCTAGAAAACTCTGAACATATCTTACCTTTTGAGGAGGTGGAACCTTTTGGATGATAGCAATTTTGTTGGGATCCGCCTGTAATCCTTGCTGAGAAATTGTATGACCTAGCACGGTCCCCTCAGTCATCAGGAATTCACATTTTTCGGGACTGAGGGATACGTTCATCTCAATACACTTGGTTAAAACTCTTCCTAGGTTAGCCAATGCTTCTTGGAAGTTGGACCCATAAGGAGTAAATTCATCCATATAGATTTCTACCAAATCATGAACCAGCTCAACGAATATGCTCAGTACTGCTCTCTGGAAAGTGGCAGGAGCATTGCATAGCCCAAAAGGAAGGACCCAGTAGGCAAAGGTACCCCATGGACAAGTGAAGGTGGTCTTATCTTGGTCCTTCGGGCTGATTTGGATCTGATTATATCCGCTAAACCCATCTAGGAAAGAAAAGAATTTCTTCCCTTCCAGTCCATCTAACACTTGATCTATGAAAGGCAAAGGGAAATGGTCCTTCTTGGTAGCTTTGTTAAGTTCTCGGTAATCTACATAGATTCTCCACTTCCCATTTTTCTTGGGCACAAGCACCAGAGGAGAGACCCACTCACTGTCAGAAATGGGGTAGATGAATCCTGCATCCAACAACTTTTGCAATTCTTCTTTGACAATGTCCTTAAGGGCTCGATTCATTCTCCTCTAAGGCTGCCTGACTGGTTTACAATCCTCTTTGATGTAAATGTGATGGGTACAGACCGAAGGGTGGACTCCTTTCATCTCCTTATAGCTCCAAGCGAAAGCATCCAAATGGTGGTTCAAAAGGTTACACAACTCCTTTTCCTAAGAAGGGGATAAGGATGAGCTGATCTTCAAGGTTCTTTCAAGGCCAAATTCCACACTCTTAACTCTGGGAGAGGTCGAATCAGCTACACAGAGGTCTATTAAAGCACTGGCTTGGGTACCTTCCACCAACTCCTCTAATGGCAGCACACTGGGAGGTGGATTTTGAATCAAATTCTCAATTAGGTCATCCTCAGTTTGAGGACCTCCCCTGGTGGCTTCTACTGTGCACAATGGTGCAGAGGAGACTTCATCCTCATCTCCCTCCTCCAACCAGAGAGGTAAATCATGTTCTAACAGAGGTTGGGCAGGAGGATATAGGACTAGTTGTTTGGACATAGGCCCATTCTTGATGGTCATGCTCCCCTCTCGATAACTGATGTAAGAATCCATAGTAGCCAACCAAGGCCTTCCCAAAATGAGGGGGGTATCCAGTGGGTTTTGCCTTTGGCTGAAGGACCAAGAAGTCCGTAGGGTACTCCCAAGAATCAATAGAGACCAGGACATCTTCCACAATCCCTTCAAGAGTCACGGTGGAGCGGTCTGCTAACTGCAGTACTGTCAAGGTCTTTCTTAAGGAACTCTGAAGGTTAAGTTTGAGCATAGTGTCCCTGGTCATCACATTAATGGCAGCCCCTAGATCAATCAAGGTGTGGGGGATTATGGTGCCATTTATGTGGACATCAACTACAGGACTCCCAGGGTCCAAATATTTTAGACAGATTACTTGTCCCAACATCAGATCGGATAGTTGTCCTATGACATTGATAGTTTGGGCATCTCTCTTGCACCTACCTGGCTGCCTGAAACACTTCTCCTTAATCAATTTGTTGTAGATTGGTACATCTTTTATGGTCTGGAGAAGTGGTATTTTCACACACAACTGTTTAAGTTCTCCCAGAAGTTCAGTCTCCTCTGGGTTTGGTTGCATGGTTACCATTAGTCTCTCAGGAAATGGTGGAATGACTTTGGGTTCACTTTCCTGTTTCTCTTCCTCATCCTCCGGAGGAGGTTGGAAACCTGTAAAGACCTTCCTAGATCGTACGTTGATCTCCTGAATATCCATAGCGTAGGTAGGGCATGTTGTCTCTCCAGTATATACCTGTTGGGCCTGTCTGTTATTGGGGTTCAGGTTCGGTTGAGCAGGCATCTGGGGTTGTCTTGGAGGAGCAGGATGTAATGGTTGAGATGGAGCAGGTGGTGGAGGCAAAATAGCGGGAGGAGAATTGTATTGGGGCCTCCACCCCACCTGAGGTGCATTCCACTTAGGTTGTGGATGAACATGAGAGTGAAACGAATGAGGAGCGGGTTGAGTATGGTATTGAGACGGATAAGACCAAGGAGGAGGTGCGGACCAGGAAGGATGAGCAGGGGGGCCCCAAGAAGGTATATGAGCGGATTGGTTGGGATGGTAATAAGTTTTGGATGTCCCTTGCATCCCCTGCTGGTAAGGTCTGGATCCATGCAACCTCCTTTGATTGAGGAAGTAGAGTGTTTTAGTGGCTCCCTCGGCCCCTTGGTACATGGCTTTAAGTCCGAGCCAGGTTGGGCATTGGTTTGCAGGGTGGTCTTCCTCACAAACGAAACATACCTCTACTGAGTGCAATGGACACTCGTTCTTAGGATGCTTCCTTGTGCATCTGGGACAAAAGATGGCCAAAGCCCTCTCAGCTTCCTATTTCTTCTGTTGGATTCGAAAAGTATCCAGTTACATGGCAATGGTCTGTGTCATCTCACTTTTAAGGTCTTCCATTTGATTTGTAAACTCATGTTTGGAGAAGGTGGCACTGGCTGAAAGCAGATTCCCCCTACCTCTTTTCCGAGCTGCCCTAGAGTGGTTTCTAAACATAGTCTTTATGTCCTCATAAGGTAGTTGGTAGATGTCTCCGTCAACTAGCAAATGGAGGGTATCTAGAAGGTCTTCAGGGACTCCTCGGAGCAGAACCAGCTTCAGATATTCAGGGTCAAGTGTGCACCTGGCCCTTTTATAACTAAGTTGGAACCTTTATTCGTAGTCTTCTAAAGATTCATCACTTCCCATTGTCATCTGAAAGATTTCTCCCTTCATTTCCTTTGACCTATAGTAGTCCCGGTATTTGTTGTTAAAGGATTGCTGCATTTGATCCCAAGTTGTGATATTGTTTCCAGGTAACCCCATGAACCAGTGTAGGGCTGCATCCTTGAGGGTAGAGGGAAAGAGTTTCAACTTTTTCTCGTCTTCTGCATAGTCATAAGTTTGAAAAAGGACAGCAAACTCAAACAAGAAGGTATCAGGGTCTTCAGTGGTCAATCCATGGAAGTGAGGTAAGGCTGAGGGACTTATGTTTTTCATTTTCATGTCCCCATTGGTCTCTCAAATGGGAAGGCACCCTCTATTCTCTCCTTGTCTCCTATACTGTTTCATGTTCAGCTATGGTCTCAAGAGGAATGTTTTCTTGCTCTTCTTCTGTTATAGGATCTTCGTATATCTCTAGAGGTTCACCTATAGTTTCTTCTAGATCACTGCCACCGAAGAAGAGAGAAGGGTGACTCAGTGAAGTGGTGGGGGTGTTGGGTAAGAATTTTCCGGTATTGTCTCTGTTCCTACGAGGCATGAAATGAAATATTTTGGGTTGCTTTTTTGTTTTTTTTTTCTGCTTGTACCTGCAAAACTGAAATAGATTGAACTGCAACTAACTAAAATCTATCTTGCTGAAATGAAAATGAGGAATTGAAATGAAAGAAGGAAAGGACTAATCTATTTTGTTGAAATGAAATTGTAGGAATGAAATGCCAAGCTACGCTTGCAGAATTGAAATGCTAATCTATGCTTGCAGAATTGAAATGCTAATCTACGCTTGCAAAATTGAAATGCTAATCTATGAAATCCGAAAATATTTAATCTATGTTTGTTGAAATGAAATGAAAGCAGGAAATGTCTAATCTACTTTTGTGGAAATAAAATTGCAGAATGGAAATGAAACAACTACTCTACTCTTGCTGAAATAAACTACTTAGCAGAAGGTTGTAGTGGGAAATAGAAGAAAAGCAGCAATCACAAATACTCTGACACTTCCCTGGAAATGGCGCCAAAAAGATGGTGGGCTCCAGTATTGCAGCAATAATGCTGCAACTCCTGGGACTCCCTTATTTACTTTTATCAACCCGGTAGTTCGTAATGAACTTGGAAGTGACGGTGCTGTATGCACAAGTACTAGCTCTTGCCGCAGGTTGTCACTTGATTAGCTGGCACAAATCCACTAGGAGCTTAAGCCAACTTCTATGAGCTCTTAGAAGAAGCTTGTAACTGTGATGGATGAAAGCCAACTCGAAGGAGGCTAGTCTACTTGCAGAAAGAAACCAAAAGCTCAAAGGAAATGCAAACCCTAGCAAACCCTAGTTCTACCGACTAATCCTACCAGTGCGAGAAAAGAGATGAAAGCAGTGGAAATGGATTCCATTGACTTTTAGAAAGGTAAAATGCATGTGACTAAGCTACTTCTGCAGTAAAATCTAGAAAAAACATCTTTTTGTATTTTTGAGTAAGTTGGAAGAGTTATTATGCATGTGTTTTAAGTGTTGTTGACTGTGCAGAGGTTGATTGGCGAAAGGAAATGGAATAAGCACTTGCAGGAGGTTGGGAAGGTGATAAGAGGGCCTAAGGGGTCCCTAGCACCCTTCCAGAGAGTTTCATAATGATCGGATCTCAAGAAACCGCTTTCGTGAGCTTCTACAGGAAGTCTGCAGGGGTTCTACAGGATGTTCTACAGGATGTTCCGAAAGGGAATATTGGAGGGTTGATGGTGGAAGAAAGGTGGAGAAGTGGGCACGGAGGTTAGATGAGGGTGTGAAGAGGTCTAGGACTTGGTGAATGAGGTTGAGGAGTGATTAAGGCGATTGGGTTTGTTTGAACATAGGAGAAGCAATGTTGCACAAGAATGTAGGAATTAGGGCAAAGTGAGAAAATGTGGCCAATGAAAGGCAAGAATCTGAGTTAGAGGATGGAGCAGGTTGTATTGATGGATTAAGAGTAGGCAAAGAGGTATCATAGGTGCTCTACACATTATTTTCCAAACTGATCAAACAAAGACTAGGAAAACCAAAGATCTAGCTACTTTAACCTAATTTGACCTAAATACCAGAAATCATGATGGGCAGAAGTTTATTGGCAGAAAATCATGGAAGACAACTATGAAAACCAAGCATGAATGGATCTAAGCATGTAATCACAACTGGTGCCAACTTTTGCAACTAAGAATCTAACACTAGCAATTGCATGAAGAAGCAAGAACAATGTTTTTATGGCAGCAAGGACACCTTGGTCTCAGCTCATGGTCCCAAGGAGGGAGAGGTGAGATCAAGGGTTGCTTGATGGCCCTTTTCAAAGATATTTTCTGTTACCAACCTATTAAATCACCTGAAACATGAAAAACTATCTCAATCATCAAAAATGGACTAAGTAACCAAGCAAGATTGTAATCTACTAGCAGAAATTATTCTATGAATACAGCAAAAACATATAACAGTACACAGAGGAGGACCTGGCACTTGGGTTGGGCCCAATCCCAAGAGCTACAGGCTCCTAAGAAGAAGCTCAGAGCTGAAGCAAAATGAAACTGATCTCCATTACTCAGAAAATAACCATGTCACAAAAATTTTTACAGCAAAAGCTCCAAAATGAGCTGAAAAAATAGAGCAGCACTAGAGTGCAAAATACAAATGTTCCAAAAGTAACCTACGAAGGCTGGAAGCCTTTGTTCTTATACACTACGAGGACCTCCAACATCCCTCCTTAACTCAAGGGGCTCAGCTGCTCAAACTGCAAGTAATCAGTCACTTTACAAAAAGTTGCTCGGCTGCCCTTGGGAATCATCGTTGGTGGCCCGCTGAACTCCAAGCTGATGGTGGAGAATTCGAGGAAGGGGCCATTTAGTGTAGGAGACACCCTTCCTACGAATCCTCAGCCTTGCTCCCTCATGTTTGGCTGTCAACTAGCTCATAAATGCTTGACCTTGGTCCAAAAGGTGTCCAAAAATCTGCAATAACCATGTATTAGCCTTCATGGTCAAGTGACTATTCTCATTCATTCAATTAACATAAATATACTCAAAAGCATGCATAAACTATGAAGAATGGTGGATTAATGGAGAACAATTAGGCAAAATGAGCCCAATAAGTTACCCATTTTTTGGGCTCATCAATGAGGACAGACAGTATTGATTAGACAAGGTCACTTGGAGAAGCTTCTGGACAAGGCCAATATAGATAACCAGCTACTAAGTCACATGGTACATCACTACCAAACTAGGAATATATTTTGTAACATCAAGGTCAAATAGCTGGAAAACGAGCTCAAAGAAACCCTAAAGGACCAAAATGAGAAGGGTAACTTAGAGATGCTTAATGAAGCATCCATGAGGGCTTAATATACCTCATTTTACATCTCATGACCAATTTTGGAGGAAATCTCAACATTTTTGGTTTTTTGGCTATTTTGGTGCCTAATTAAGAAATGTGGCTAGTTACAGAAGAACGACGCCTCTTTTTCCTCAGGAACTCAAATCACAAATGGTTTGCAGTTTTGGAAAGCCCATGGCATCCTCTAAAAACACATTTCATCATATTTTCAAGAGAGATATCAAATTTTGATAAAAATAGGAAAAATTGGTCAAACATCAGCGTTCTGGCCCTCTTTTTTACAGGTGCTGCATTTCTGGAGTAACCTTGGGAGAATGGATTTTTGAAGGCCTTCCCATGGGTCATTTTCAAAAATTTAAGGTTTTATGGAAATTAGACTTTAAAATATGGTTGACCATTCTTTCAGATCTTCATTTGGACCTCAGGAAAGCACCTTAAAGTGGGCTCAAAGTTGGCATTGCACCTCTGCAAATTTCTGAGTTTTTATTTTAAATTTCACTATGCAATTTCCTAGTTTTCAGTTTAACTTGGTCAAAGTCAAAAATCTTGATGTAATTGAAGTAGTTTGAGATTAGATGATGTAATCATGAATAAATATACATGATAGGTTTTTTTTTATGGTTTATTATGCCTCATTAAGGAAGAAAAAGTCAAAACAAAGTCTAAGAGAAGTGTTTGTATTTGACCTTCTCACTCCCACCTGTTGGTTGAGAGAATCTTGGAGTCAATTCCACCACCTCGGAATTCGACTCCTAAAGGTGGGGAAGTGGTCCAATTGAGTCTATATGTATCATGTGTCTTTCAAAGAGAAGGGTTGGACTTTTGTGGAGCAGGCTTGTATGCTTATGTTTTCTTCAACTGATACATGAGTAGCTGCAGTTATATTTCAGGAACTCTAGTTCAGTGAGTCTATGGTGTTTGTTTCTTCTTTCTATCAGTTTTAAGGGATAAATCATCTCTCTTTACATGCTTTATTTTCTTCCTATGGTTTTCTTTGCAGTTATATAAACAAGAATCTTGAAATTAAGCTCTGTTTATGTGGAATTCATAGTTGTGTTTCCTTTCTTCTAAAGCTAATGAATTCATGCCTTTGCATCCTCATTAGTCTCTTTTAAACTCACAGATCTATGTTACATTAACAAACACTCCAATTGCACCATAACACACTAAAATATAGCTCCTATTTACAATTTCTCTGCATACTTGAAGCCTAGACCTAATTATTTGTTCTAAACCCTCGTCCAGCAAACTTAATTCACAAATACTCAAAGCAAACTTGCATATCTAGCCTAAAACCTTATTATTTATAGCTTTGCATTGACAAATCCTTTGAGAGATCCCTATCTAGCTCAGTAGGGCTAGCTACTGAGCTGAAATTGGTTCGAGGTTACCTCTTTCAATCTCCTCCTCAGCCTAGGAAATTGTAGCGGATAACACAAAGCAAAGGCAATGCTTCAACTCAGAAAATGCCTTCTGTTGGGTTTCATACCAAAAGAAATTTGCTTTCACTCCGCCCTTGGTGACTTGACTTAAAGGCCAAGTGATATGAGAGAACCCCAACATAAACCTGTGGTAGAAATTGGTAAGACACAGAAAGATTTGGAGATCTGTTAGAGTTGTTGGGGCTGGCCAATCCTGAATAACTTGTATCTTAGTGGGGTCCACATGTGATCTGAATGAAAAATGGCATCTACCCATGATATTCATCCACCCATAGTATTCATTCAGCCATGGAATTTACCCATGGTATTATAAGTGGCATCCGCCCATGGTATTCATCCACCCATGGTATTTATCCACCCATGGAATTTACCCATGATATTGTAAGTGGCATCCACCCACAGTATTGTAAGTGGCATCGACCCTTGGTATTAATCCTCCCATGGTATTTATCCACTCATGGAATTTACCCATGGTATTGTAAGTGACACCCACCCATGGTATTCATTCACCCGTGGTATTTACACACCCATGGAATTTACCTGTGGTATTGTGACCAAAAAAGGTTATAAGTAACAAGTCACATTTTTTAAAAGGACAGATTGTCCACCACAATGTAACGTTTACAGTTATTATTTTTTTTAATAAAAAAAAATTCTTTGTGGTTTTGTTATTTTATGTTCTCCTATTTTCTTCTAATTATTCAATTTTTAAGATCTTGGGGGCTTCTACTCCCAAGATCCATTTTAATTTTTCAAATCTTGGGGGCTTCCATGCATTACAGGGTATCTCTATCCTTGGACCTTCATTTTTCATGGTTATGGATCATCCAAAAGCCCACACTTCATCGAATTCCATTTGTTAGGCCGCACACTGTTAGTATCACAGTGGGTCACAAGAATTAAAAGGTATCTCTATTCTCGGACCTTCATTTTTCATGGTTATGGGTCATCCACAAACCCACACTTTATCAAAGTCCATTTTCTAGGCCACACGCTATTAGTATCATAGTTGGTCATAAGCATTACAGGGTATCTCTATCCTCAAATCTTCGTTCATCACGGTTATGAGTTAACCACACAAAAACCTTCTCTTCAGTGGCTCTTCATATTCACCAAAGGCTTCTCAGGAGGGAACTTCACGCAATGGGGACCATTGCTTCTTAAGGAGGGAGGAGTGATCCAAATGAAAAATGGCATCTACCCATGGTATTCATCCACCCATAGTATTCATTCACCCATGGTATTATATGTGGCATCCACCAATGGGATTCATCCACCCATGGATTTTACCCATGATATTGTAAGTGGCATCCACCCATGGTATTGTAAGTCGCATCGACCCTTGGTATTCATCCTCCCATGGTATTTATCCACTCATGGAAATTACCCATGGTATTGTAAGTGACACCCACCAATGGTATTCATTCACCCATGGTATTTACACACCCATGGAATTTACCTGTGGTACTGTGACCAAAAAAAGGCTATAAGTAACAAGTCACATTTTGTAAAATGACATATTGTCCACCACAATGTAGCCTTTATAGTTATTATTTGTTTTAATAAAAAAAGTTTCTTTATGGTTTTTCTATTTTGTGTTCTCCTATTTTCTTCTAATTGTTCAATTTTTCAGATTTTGGGGGCTTCCACCCCCAAGAACCATTTCAATTTTTTAGATCTTGGGGGCTTCCCGCCAAGATCCGAATCAACATGCACACCCTTTTCATCAATGATGTACCCCAGATATTGAACCTGGGTCATGCCAAAAATGCATTCTCTAAATTGGCACACAGCTTGTGTTGTCGCAGGTTTTGCAGAACCTATCGAATATGGTAGAGATGCTCTTCCCAACTCTGGATGAAGATCAAGATTTCAACTAGATACGCCACCACGAATGCATTTTTGAAGGGTCACAAGATGTCATCCATCAATCTCATGAAGGTTGTAGGGGAATTCATCAACCCGAAAGGCATGACCAACCGTTCGAAAAGGCCCCCTTGGATTTGAAGGAAGTCTTCCACACATCGGAGGGTTCGATAGGCACCTGGTGATAACGGGACTTCAAATTGATATTTCTAAAATATTTTCCCCCTTGATATGGTCCAAAAGGTCATCAATTTGTGGGATTAGGTACCTATTCCATATAGTGATCTTGTTCAGCGCCCAATAGTCAATACAGAGTCTCCAGGTCCCATCCTTCTTCTGTACCAATACAATCAGGCTCCCATAAGGTGATGAGCTTGGTTTGATGTGCCTTTTCTATAAAAACTCTTGAATCTATCTCTTAATCTCATTGTTCTACAAAACTGAGCATCGATAGATTGGTCCATTGGGTAGCAGCGTGCCCAAGGTTAGATTGATGGATTCCTTAACCTGACAATGCATAGGAACCCCCATAGGTGAGGAGAAAATGTACTTGTACTCCACAACCTTGTCCATCTGTTGTTGTTGTGTGGAGGAGCCTTGTATGGAAGTCGTAGCCACAATCTTCTTATTTCCCTAAGGGTGAATCATAAAGAAAAAGAATTCCTTGTCTTTGAAATTATCTCACTACATTGCTTTGAACTGATCAAAGAGATGGAAGTAAGCAGGGCTACCTCCGGTATCCTGTATAGCTTATTGCCCAAAGTAATAATCACAAATCAAGGTCGAGACTCATATACAACATGTTGCTTCCAAAAATATGGTTGTCCTAATAGTACATCACAAACTTCAAGAGGAGAAACATCACATAGTACCTCATTCGTGAAGGGCTTGATGCTATAGGGAATGTGGCACTATTGGCTGACGCTGAGATCTTGTCCTTGGTGAAGCCACCCGATGGTGTACGGCTACAGAAGTGTTGTATTTAGTATGCCCAACCACTTCACAACCTTTGTTGAAATGAGGTTATTTTTGCTCTCGATATCAACAATGAACTGCAGCGGAGAACCCTTCACCCACATCTATGAGTGGAAGAGGTGTTCCCCCCCCCTCTAGATCTTCAGGTTCATTATTCTGGATCTTAGTGGTGGCCACGCTAGCACTGGGCTCCACATCAATTATCTACTTCCCTTTTTCATTCCCCTTGTTGGGTTCCGACTCAAAGTTGGAACATGCATCTGATTCGAAAGCCTTCATCTTGGCCACCAGTGACCGCTTGGCCTGACACTCACTTGTGTTGTGAGTGGAGTTCTTATGGAACTCACACCATTTTTCCCATGTCCTTCTTTGTCTTTGTGATGTTGTTCTTTTCTTGCGGCTTTGGCGGGTTGTCCTAGGTCACCCCGCCTTAGCTTTGTCCTTTTATCTGCGGTTTGGGGGTGCCTTTCCCTTGCTTTGGATTCACAAATCCAAAGTCTCGCTTCTTCTGTTTAAACTTCTGCTCAATATTGATAGCATATTAGTACATTGTGCCGAGTGAGGAGATGTCCAGGAACTCCATCTCATCCTGGATGTACCTGTGTAGGAAACCACAATACTTGAGTACCAAATTTCGCTTAGAATCCTTGATACCCAACTTCTTACAAAGGGTATGAAAAACATTGGTAAACTTCGATACATCTTGGTCACTTCCCTGTTGCAATGTAGTCCACTTTATGTATTTATCCTCATAGCTCCCAATAGGGTGTACTACTCCCTGATGGCATCACGAAATGAATTCCAAGTGGGTGTGATTGAAAATAGTGAGGGTGTACTTTTTTCCTTCTTCTCACAGTAGGTTTCCCACCAGTCCTTGACGTGGGTGGCGTATTTGAGAAGTGAAAAAGTAGTCTTTTCCCTGTTGGAAAAATCATGAACAAAAAAATATCCTTCTAGTATATTTAACCATTTATCTATGATGTCAACATCTATCTGAACTTCGAATATGGGGATGTCAAATTCAACTTGTACCTTAAAGGGTGTGGCACTTCCAGAGTAGCTTCTGGAAGGATATGTGTCACCTTTTGGTAGCCACTGAAGGATCTGGGAAAAGTTGTCCATCATCACGCTCTTTTGTCACTCGAGGGGTTCTTCGAGAAAGATTTTGAAAGGATCTCCTACCCCCTAATCTTTCTTCTCTTCCACCATGGGAGGTCGTCAGGATTTGTGAGGTTGGTCTAACAAAGGTTAGACCAATTCAAGCCCTAACTCCTTATATCTCAACCTCGTTGGGGAAATGCAAAGAAAAACAGAGAAATAGAATATCACTTTGATACCACTTATCCGAATTTAAACAAGAATGTAAAAAATTATATATATAACCATAAATACAGAGATACAATAGAAATAACACTTCATTTCATTAATATCAAATACTGAAATATGCTTACAAACGGAAAAGAAATAAAACTAGTTTGGGTGATGGTAGCTTATCTCTAAGGAGAGATGTGGTAGCTACATGCCTCTGAATTGTGTTACAATGAGTCTCAAAGGCCTATTTATTATTGGGAAAAAATGGAAAACCCTAAACATCCAAAAACCTAATCCTGGGAAATGAAGCGCCAAAACTATGGGCCCTATTTGGGTAAATTGGTACAACAACTCCCCGGGGTCGTAACTTTGGCATACTATCTTTGTTTGACGCACGCAATACCTCATTAGAAATATCTATCCGAGGACTACAACTTTCAAATGTAAACATTAATTAATAACTCAATTTTGCCTTGTTTTCCCAAAAAACATTGTATGGGGCCTCAAAACATCTTCGGAAGTTCAAGTTCCGAAAAAACTGCCAAATATAGTAAATTGTGCTACAATTAAGGAAACTAAAAAACTGAAAGAGATAGTGGCGGGGGTCCAAGTGGAATAGGTGGGTGGCCACCAATATCCACCTATATCATGGGATGGGTTGTATGCATGAATGAGATGTCCCCAATCCTAAGCTCTTCACCCCAACCCCAATGGTATAGATATACAACATGCAATTAGATGAGCTAATTTTGAGCATGGTAGAACTATTTGATGATTTTACTTTGATGTATACCATTAATAGAGATGAGGTGAACCACCAGTGATGAAATGGACCCCAAGGTACCTATCATAATCTACGAAGGGTGAATAGAGTAGTTGAATTCAAACACCCATAGATTCAATTGATCAAAATTCAATTAAGTAGACCCATTTTTTATCACAAAAAATCTACCACTAATGATTACAAGTTCCAAGGTACTAATTTGTTTCTAGATGCACTTCCGATATAATGAACCAATTTCATTAGGGAGATAGTCATTGAAGGGTAATCAATTTGATTTTTCATCTTATTTTTGTGATATGAATTAAGGTCAAATGGAGTATTTGTAGAAATCCCGATGAAATGTCACATGGTTTTGGATTTATAAGTGAAAAAACTTTTTATCTATGTGTTAAATGGATGGATTCATAAGTGCCCAACCATATTTTTTTCATGCCATTTAATTTATTAATTTCCTCAATATACCCATAAACTTTATGTCTTAACTCAAAGTGTATGAATTCCAAGTTTGAAAATATGTGGTAGATTTAAACCCCAAAATCATTTTTCTAAACTGTGTAGTAGATCTTAACTACATAATTTCCTGGACGAATAAAAAAATAATAAACCCAGAAATTGAGAACCAACAGATGTTCCTAGGCTTTGCACTGTGATAAAACATAGTGTGACTCTAGGGCAACAACATACTCATCAAGATATTATGGTGTATATTTTATCCACATTTTGATAAGATATCTCCACTCACATATTTTATCACATTCATGAATGGAGATGACAATGATGAGTCATCTGAACTAGATTCATGATCACTAGTTCAAAAGGTCACTATTACTACCAATAGCTAAGTATGTTGTGATGGTAGGAGTATCCACCAAGGAACATGCCATGATTTATGCCGAACAACTTGATCTCATTTATTTATAGTTAGGCACATTATATGACATCATTCCTAATGCTCCTTAGTCATTAAATGATCCTTCTAGACCCAAACTAGGAACACGTGATGATGTCATGGTTGGTTTCATGTCCAATTAAATTGTGGGACAATTAAATGCTTAATAGGGTCAATTCAAGTCCATTAGCTAGTTTCTCCACCACTCAAACTACAAAGGTCCCTACTCATACCTATGATGTAAATTTAGTGTAGTCCATGCAATCAAAAATTCCTAGAGGAAAAAAGAATAAAAATAAGTAGAAAAACAATTATAAGAATGAGCAAGGGAACCATTCAAACCAGTCCAATGTGGGAGATGACATAAATGAGAAAAAATAAAATGAAGAATAAGTTTCCCTACAATATTTATCAAGAAGTCCATCCTACTCAGGAACTCCCACTAATGGACGAAATCCATCATTATTTAACTAGTAGGCCACAAATCAACAACATGATATGTTGACAAATCCATTCCTCATGCAGTAACAAATGGTTTCCCACAACCCTTCTCTTATTCAATGGGGCATGACCAATAATTTCCAATTTGGGACTCAATGCCTGGTTATCACATTTTCATGTGTGATGAATAGGTGCTAATTTGTATGCAAGCTAAGTATTATGAGAATCCTGAGAGTGCTTCTTATTGTAACGGCCTGTTGATTCCAACCCACTTTTAGGTCCTTTCTCATTATATAAACCATTGAAAATGATGGTATTCCCTTCCAAAGGTGTGCTTCTTTGATCAACCGACAACTCTAATGAACAAGATGCCCACAACTACAATATTGTGGAGGACTTGGCCCAGGTACCTTGTGTGAATGATCTACCTTGGAGGTTTGACAAATATTACCCATGCAACAAAAACTCTTGTTAAATGGAATCGGTGTTAGAGATTCCTCACACCCAATTCTCATTACTTTTGAAATAGATGTAAGCCAATGAAGTGTTCCCCACAAATTTTCTTTCCAAATCATGTAAATGATTAACGGAAATCATCTTCACTGAACATTGGTGGATAAAGGTGCATCTATTTGCATTATATCCATGTCATTCTAGAAAGGCCTTGGTTCCCCAACACTCATAGTCTAGTGCCATGCTTCAAGCATTTTACAGGCATACATTATATCCCAAAGGATGATTTTATGTAATGTAATCACACATTGGCCAATGACCATGGTTACATCATTATGGACATAGAATACTTCACTAAGTGGGTATAGACCATATTCTAATGATGACACCAATAGTGTTATTCGTATTAAGAATTATTCTTTCCCTATTTGGTGTACCTAAAATAATTGTGACAGACCATGGATCCCATTTTTGCAACAAGATGATGATCAAATAAACTTCTAGGTTGGGTCTTCACCTTTAGAACTGTACACTCTACTATTGTCAAGAAAACTTTGATACAAAAAATGGTAGGGAAACATTAAAAAAACTAGCATTTGATGATATTTTTGACCTAATAGACATCAACAAAAATTTCCATTAGTTTTACACCTTTCCAACTTGCTTATAAATTGGTGGCCTACTAGACCTCAACCAAAACCATCACTAGTTTTACCCCTTTCCAACTATTTTATGGATTGGAGGAGGTCTTATCCATCATTCAAACAAGTTGTAGAATGCTTTCATAATACCTCTTTTAAGGAAGAACACCTCTTGTATTTGTTCCAATTTGATAAAAAAAAATGTTGTGATGTTGTGTTGGCCAATGAGACACATAAAAAACACATTAAATCTCAATATGATAAATTTGTTTTACCTTGAATCTTTGCTAAAGGTGACTTGGTTTGTTCTATGATCACAACCACGAAACGTTAGGGATATGAAAACTTGAACCCTTGTGGTAGGGTCCTTATATTTTCAAACATGTGTTACAAAAGGAGGCCTATGAGCTAGTGGACTATGATGGAGATATTTGTTGGAGCCTCACAGTGGGATCTACCTTAAGAAGTACTATGTGTAATCCATGAGGCTACATGGTGTCCTATGCATATAATATTATGGTGTGGTATGTGTATAATTTGTGTTGGTGAGTTTCTTATCATGTGTCATGCTTGACTGACATACGTCACAGTCCACACTAGTTTATGTAGGCTTTGTAGACAATGTTAGCTTTTTTTCCTAGAACATTTCTTCTATCTATGACTTGGATGATCTTGTCACCCACTTGAACTCGTGAGGTTAGGGGGAATATTCCTTGACCTTGACCATCAATAATATTGTGGAATATAATGTAGTCATAAAACTCTTGATTGAGGTTGTTTCCCTCAAAATATACCATTTGGTTTTTAAGTTGAAACCCCTACTAGTAGTCTCACATCTGGACCATCTCTATCTCATGAAGAGTCATGTGTTACTTTACTAGTACTTTTGGGTACATCTCCTTGAACAATCATTTGATTATATTATTTATCAACATATACCATGGTGATCTAATACATTAGACAATTTGCTAACTAATTATGTGTTAGATTGACATGTGTTTCATTAACTCAACATCATTGAAATGCATGCATGTACATAAATAAACACATGGGTCAATATTTAAATAATTTACAACAATAAGTAGTTGCGAAGGTGTATGTGTGTTACACCATATACCAAAATTAATTCAATGGAAAAATTAGGCTCTTAAGCCTAGGCTTCTAGAACATACATAATACATAGATAATATATCACTCATACGGCATAATAAAACTACTAGGGGAGACTAGGTTGGGTGATAGCCCTGATGCTAATGATAACATACTACATAATAGGCTACACGGACAAAGAGGCAACCAAGATGACTAGGTACATTGACTGTGTGTTGAATCATGCGCATTGAGGAATCCCATCCATCCACATCAGGGTTAACCCCCATGGTGAGGCCTTCTAGGTTTCTCGTCACCTTTTATAGTTCATCTTGTTCTCTATCCTTAGTCTCCTTCTTTGAGTCTCTCCCAATGGGTGCACCATGATAGTGAAGTGGTGAATGTTCAAGAGGAAAAATAGGAGCCACCTTTGTGTCACATAATGTTCCAACATTAGAAACATTACATCAACCAAAAAATTACATATGTAAACAATATGAAAAAATCATAAAAATTTCAAGAATATAAAACCATTTTCTTACCAAGGTCACCCCATTACTTGCTAGGGTTTAGTTCCAAGTCCTATTCATAGAAAAAGGAAATCCATACATATGCATAATGATCAATGATCACATATTATTCCTCTAACCAACCAAAGAAGTATTGACTGAGTTAGATTTTTAGTGTCATCCTCTATTAGAGGCCTACTTAATTTGAAGTTCCTTTTGATAGAAAATAACATGATCGACAAGTTGATGAGCCTCATATAGATATACCTCAATGATAATAGGCAACCAGGTTCATTGAATGCACCCACCCAGAGTCAGGAACCGTCATGGGAAAGGAAATTTTATTGAGAGAGGATATGATCTTCAGTGTGCATTCTGACTCAAAAAGTGATGGGAAATGATATGGACACTAATAAATTATACACATCAATGGATGAAGCCAAAATCCAAGGTCCTTGGATGGAGATAGAATCATGAAAATCATCCAACGGTGAAGCATATGGGAAAAATGGCTGAGATGATTGCACAGTCAAAGTTTGGAAAACAAATATTGGATGGTCCTCGTATATGTTGTTGGAAACCCTTCGCAACCAAAAATATCTTGTCAATGCTCTTGCTCTCAACTTGAATGGATCAAATTTGTATTTGGGAATGTCCACCGATCGAAAAATTTGCTGGAAGAAAGATCGATACACCTCCAACGAATGCACCACATCGACTTCCTTTGGGGACATTGACATGCAAATCTACCTTAGACAACAAGGAGGGATTATGATCTGTAATTTAGTGGATCCACCAATGCAACCATTATTGTGTGGAATAGGGGAATAAAAAATGTGGAACTTGAGTAATGGGATGAAGCCTTTACAACATCTTATTGGATAGTGAAAATTTACAATGATAAGCCACCATATTCATACCATATCTTGGCATATTGACAAGCAAATTATCTCAAAGCCCATTTGCTAGGCCATACACTCTCAATATCAAATTTTTCCCACACACATTACAGGGTAACTATATCCTAATGCATATGTTCATCATGGTTATGGGCCACCCACAAATCCACAGTTATGGGTCAACCACATAAAACCCTTGCCATTGAAGTCCATTTTCTAGACCATACATTGTTAGTATCATAGTTGGACCATAAGCATTGTAGGGTAACTCCATGGTAACTCTATCTTCAGAATTCCATTCATCATGGTTATGGGACACCCACGAACCCACATTTATGGGTCAACCACACAAAACCCTTGTCATCGCTAATTTAGTTTTGGGTCATCCAGAAACCCATGGCAATGGATAAACCACACAAAACCCTTCTCTTCATTGGCTCATATTCAATGAAAATATTCTAGGAGGGAACTTGATGTAATGAGGATCATTACTTCCTATGGAGGGAGGATTGATTTGAATGGAAAGTGGTATCCACCCATGGTATTGAATGATGTAACTCAAGGTGGCACAAAAATACTATAAATAATAGACCTCACCTTGCAAAAATACAAATTCTTCTACCACAATGTAGTTGTAAAAATTTCTCTATTTAATAAAGATTTATCTTTCATTTCATATGTTGGGATGTATTAAGTGCATGCTTTTTATCATTATTTTAAGGGAATATTGGTTGTTTTGTCTTCTCTCTCTCAACTTTCAAGTCTCCCAAATCTTATCTCTCAATATCTGAATCATCTTTCATGTTTCCCAACAAATTTGCATTCCATCTTAAATTTGTTAGCTCTAGACACCACACTATTATATCCACTTGCACCTTATATGTGAATGGAGACCTATGAACATTGCTACCCAGGTGATGAAAAACATGATGGTACAGAGAGTCACATCCCTTACTTACCAAATTGATAGTTTTTAATACTTTTGTAAACTCATGAACGATAGTATTGTATAATGTAACTATTTGAAGTATCCTCTCCACCTCCTTGGCCACCTAAAGCTGCTACTAGGATATGTTGCCTTAATAGTTTAGTAAGGAACTAAACATATTCAATCTCAAGTGTCAATGTTTGATCTTGCTTTATTAACAAATTGTTTATGAGATCCTGCATTCCAATCAACCTTTACAGTAAGGGAACTTGTCGCTTCATGTTTTGTGTGTGAAAAGACGTTAAGAGCATACAATCCCAAATCACAACTAGTGTCAGTCCATGTTCAATTGAAACTAGGTCATTCACTTCATGTTCCCTATCCATCCACTTAATTAGTTTGGATGGAAATTCTGCACAAACAAGGCTCAACATCAAAACTTTCATCCAACAAAATCAAAGTTCAACATTTTTTAGCAAAATATCAAGAGAGTTGAATTTTATGAGCATCATCATTATGGGTTAGTGTAGATAAAGTGATCATCACTTTGTTTGCACTAAGATAGAGTAATGAAATCTCCTTCATCACTCTCACTAGACTCCGCAAGAGTGATGAAGCTATAGAGTGGAATCAACATCCCCCTCAGATATATTTACGTTCAGGACTAAGTAAAAATTATAAAAAAAAGAAAGAGGAAGGATATAACTCTTACTGGGAATTGAAAATGTTGAAAATGATGGCCTAAATCTCTAAGAATATATAGTTTAAGGATAGACATATAGTGGTTTCTTGATCCAATAAGGTTAAAAATATAAACTCCAATGTAAAAATGAACTAATTTTACCCCAAATTGGATTTTTACCATGTGAATTGGTTGTACAAAATCCTTGTTCACATTGGGTTAAGTATTTCTCTCAATTGTCAATTAATCTTTCATGCTTTTCTATCCTATTTTTATGATATTTCATTTATATTGATACTCATTTGGAGACCTACTTTTACTATTGAATAAGGGTATGATTCATGAACATTGACTATGGGAAACATACAGTGAAATTAACGTGCATATTTTTCAAAACTAACATATATGGAAAGGAATTTCCTTACATTTTTTATTTTCCATGTTATAATCAATGTGCCTTAGGTTCAATCTCACCAAGTTATGATAATATCCCTTCCTTGTTGCATGTTATAACTTGCATGATAGCTACCTACCCTTCATGGTCACCCTAGACTAGCACCTGATTGCCATTAATGACTAATTCATTTCATATAATTCTTGAACAATCAAACTGGTTTAATTCCTATATAATGAACCTGATTTCTTTATTCCTTATAGAACTATAGATAGAGATAATATTTTTAAGAATAAAATTATCCTTTTAAGGCATCAAAAATTTTGGAAATAAATCATGAGAGGTTGTAGGAGAAAAAATCTTGGTAGCAAATAGCAATTTGTTAGGATAAGAA
Organism: Pinus taeda; assembly: GCA_000404065.3. NCBI lineage: Eukaryota > Viridiplantae > Streptophyta > Pinopsida > Pinales > Pinaceae > Pinus > Pinus taeda. The sequence continues at coordinate 149,641 of APFE030745809.1, forward strand.
AAAGTTTAGAAATCTTAGAAACAGTGGGGGGTAATTTTCGCATTTAGAAAAACTATGGGTAGGTGATGAGCACAAGTATTGCAGCAAGAATGATGCAACTCCTAGGGCTACCAACTTTACTTTATCAACCAAGGGTTCATACAAACATGGAGGTGGCAGTGTTGTATACACAAGTAGATGTGATGGGTCCACTCTTTGTCACTGCTAAGCTGGTGATATAGCACTATGGTTTTTCAAACCAGACTTCTATTGATTCAGAAGAAGCTTGATTACCAATGGGAAAAAGGGAAATTTACTCTAAATGAAATCTTGTCTACTGTAATAAGGAAAAGGCCGAAATCAAATGCTTAAACACACCATTCATCTAACTAACTGCTAAGAGGTTTTTCTTCAAGAGAATACTAAGTTAACATGTGTGCAATCCTACTATCCTAGGCATGCAATTTGACACATCCAAACATTCTACTGTTGTGCTTGTAAATGAACAAAATAAATCTTTTTCCTTTTTGTCTTTTTTGTTTGAAAAGGTGAATGCTAACTTCTCTTGGTGATGTAGTAGGTGGATTAGGGATGATGGTGAATGGTAAGATGGCTTGGGAAGCAAGTAAGGGTCTTATCCTATCTTCCTAGGTGTTTTTTCCACAATTTAGCCTCAAAACAGGCCACTACAGTTCAACCTTCAGGATGTCCTAATGCCTCCTATGGGATATCCTAACACTCCTACAGTATCCCTTGTATTTCTACAGGATACAACCGAGAGCAAGAGGAGGGATTTGGAAGGTGGTTTAAGGCTTAGGGAAGGTAATTGGTGGAATAAATGAGGCAAGGGAGTGGCTAGGACTCCTTCACAGCTCAAAACAGAGTTTGTGAGATGGTTGGATTTGCTCAACAAACTTGGAGAAGTATTCTTATGGAATGATGAATTTGGTTAGGGATTTAGTCAAAAAAAAGTGATAACCATGGATGGATGAGGTTAGGATGGGGTTGTTGGTCATGAAATCTCTCTACACTATTGAAACTCCTGCATTGCATCAATCACTGACATTTATCCTTGAATTCCTGTTAAACAAGAAGGATTTTCAATGAAATAAAGAAAACAAAATTTCATTATCTAGTTGCCTATTTCATGCATAGGAAAACTTGCAGAATAATGTGAAACCTATTATCACTCTATTATTTTTAAGATTGGCAAGAAAAATATCATAAAGGACACTTCAAACCACTTTGGAGTCTAGGATCTAGCCATCCTCGGCTCAGAGAGGTCTCTCTGTGTATATTTTAAGATTTGATTTTTCTTTAAGGTGCTTTAATATTTTAGGCTATTTATATAGATAAAAGATTGATTAATTGATTTGATTGGCTGGTTGCGATAGATTCTTGTTTAAACTTTTTCCATTAGGCTATGCAGTCAACAGCTGGATTGTAGCATCAAATTTTTCAGAGCAATCACAGTATAGCTAACTATATCTACTGGATCCTAAAGCACAATAAAGAATGAAATGACAGAATAGTGAAATCAGTAGTGGTTAAAAATAATTTAAGTATTTCTTAACCAGACTTCAGAGGAAAACATTTATATAGTAAACACAGATAGAAATAAGGTGCTCTAATAGCATATCTTATTCTAAACTTTATGTTCTACAACAAGATTTTAATGATGAACATTGAAGGAAACAAAGAAACATTTAACACAAAAAGAAAAACATCACCAAATAAACAATAGCTCAAGTATCTTGCAAATAGTCTTTATTATCAATGCTCTAGCTCCAAAATTACAATGCTCCAAAAAAGGAAAAAAAAATAGTTGCTCGGGTCCAACCCCTAATACTTCCAATGCATGTCGCATTTATCTAAAATCTACAACAATTGTTGCATACACTTGGTAATTTGTTATTAATTACAACGAAACAAAAATTTGACTAGTGTAACCACGAAGTGGCCATGATGAAATAACTTGGACATCTGGTCCCTTTTTTCCTGAATGTCATTGTTGGGTAATCAATTATGTTGTAGTGGCTGATTTGGATGCTCTTTAATAAGGTGTATTGACTTTGCTGACTCAGCTGGGTGCTGACTCAGCTTTGTGTTGTTCCTTCAATCCTGCTTGTCTTGTTCCTCTTGGTAGTCACACAAGTCACTCCATTCATCTTCATCTATGATTTTAACCTTGATCAACCTGCGATGTATCTCATTTGTTTCTGTGTACTGTGCAAAAGTAGGCTTCACTATGAACACGTGTTTCAATTTATGTTCAATGAAAATTGGATTGTTGATAGCTTCTAGCATTGCTCTTCCTATTATGCTGCCTTTGATATTGGAGAGATTGACAGCATCCTTTGTTATGTCCTTTAACCTCTTGACATAATCTTCTTTGGTCATGAGTTTACCATTAATGACAAACAAAGAAGGGAGCCCCTTTTGTGTCAAAGGTTCAATTCTGTTGAAAAATCTGTTTACTGTCAGCTCCAAATTCTGGCACTTCTCCTCAAGCTATACAGTCAAGTTCTTCTTTGTCAATACCTTTTTCACCTGTAGAATAGTTTATGTTCTATGTACTACTCCCAGCTCTTCTAGCTCATACCCGTTCTTGGAATTTAGAAATTTTATGATTCTGTTGGCTATTGCTCGCATGTCTCCCAGCTCTAAGTTAGTGGTTTAAATAGCCTCCTTGGATTTTTCAACTAGCTCCTTTTGTTCAAATATAATTTGGATGTTGGGCCAAATCTCATTCATGCCATTGATGATATTGTTCTAGATGATTTCATTCACCCTTCCTAGAGTGTTTCCAATTGATGATTCCTTTTTAGATTTCTACAATTTTTCAATTAATGTTCATGCCCTCTGCATTTCTACTGAATGTGCACTTTCAACACTTTTAATCTGGTCCTGCAAAACGTTGACTTGAGTTTCCAGTCTCTTGATTTCCTCTGTTTGGATATTCATGCTCTTCATGGATCTGGCTAGTTGTTTTATACTGCTTCATGTCCCTGTAGTAGTAATTGCTAGAGTAGCTGTAGGAATAGTTGTAAGAGGAAGAGCCTTCATAGTGGTGATGGCCAATTGTGTTGCTTTTTCCTTCTCTTGTACCATCTTCTCCATCTCTGTTTCCATTTTTGTTTATTTGGAGTGACTGCCCCATTATCAATTTCATCATTTCTACCTTCCGACTCTTTGTTTCCTCTATTTATTTGGTCAAGGGATCCTGTGTTGCGGGGATTTTGAGTTGTTTTCTCAAGGCTGCTATATCAGTCTCCTTCTTCTTAATTATCTCTTCTACTACTTTCACATTTGATGGATCATATCTAATTTTCACCACTAAGTCTTCCAAGGACTTAATCCTAATATCTTTTTATTGAGATGAAATATTTTCCATCTTCAGCTGAGATTGGGTATTTGATAAAGCCACCTGCATTTGAAAAAAAATCATAGAGGTACTTCATAGAGTGGAGGAGTCCAACTCACCTGTTTGATTATGCATTTCCAATTGATCAATAGGCTGAACATTTCTGGGATCAAACTCAAAGGAGGTATGTTTGTAATCAGCTAGAGTTTTAGGTTCGTTGTTTTTTCTTCAAGGAATGCCATATGCATTTTTCCTTTTTCTAAATCGAAAACTAATAGAAGTCTGCCTTGGGAAGTAGAAATTTGTTTCCATAACTGAGCAGAAGTTCTATTTTTCAACATTTCATTTTTTATCTTTATCTCTCTAGAAGTATCAAAAATGGTCTCCTTTTCTATTGTTACATTTGCAAATGTGGAAACTTGGAGAGTTTGTTGCCTTTCTGAGATTGGAGTGGTAGGAAAAGATTGACCTCCTACTAGAGATGAATCAAGAATATCACTGAGATTAATAACTGTTTGATTTGTTGATTCCTTTCCTAGGTCCATGTCCATGCGTATCTTAGCCCTTTTTTCTATATTTCAGTTTTAACTCTTTCATAGGAGTATTAATCCCTAGTGAGTGGTCTTCTTGTGGTGTTTTCCCAGTTGTTTCTTTTTCCTGTTCCTTGCCCTTGTTTGGTCTCTATACTCTACCTTTCTTGCTGCCTAGGAATCTGTGCACTTGAAGAAGAAAGTATTTGATCCTCAGCCTCTTGCAAGGTTTCAGGCATCCACTCTATCTGGTTCATGAATTTCTCTATTTCAGGCCTATGAGTGTGAATATAAGGTGCTGATTTGTTTTCCACCCTTTTCTTGGAGATGATTCCCCATGGTTCATAGGACCATGTGAAGTTGTGAGTGAACTTCATTTCTTTCAATTTCTTGTCAGCCTCCTCACCTACTGCCCTGTTTTTGCAAATAAAAGGGCCAATCTGGGATTTGATCATAAATTGGGACTTCTTCTTTGCTGCTACAAAATGTACTTCATCTTCATGGATCATCTTCCTAATATACTCAAGTGCAAAGATCCTCATAGGGAGGAACTTTGGCAGATTTTAAGGGGCCAATTCACATCCATACACCCTTAATTCTGTGTTGTTTTGGTACAAGTACCAATCTCTTTTTCTTGCTTGGTCTGTTAGTTGCATAATCATTTTAATTTCTTCACTAATTATGGGTTCTTCTATACCACTAAGGAGGCTCATAGCTTGATCTAAAATTATCATATGTTAAACTGAAGTAGAATTGATTATGCCAATAGTGAACTGAATGTTAAACTTAAAGTTCTTTAACCATGAGAACTGCTTGACAAGGAATGAATTAACTGTTGAAATATGGCAACAAGAATATTCCAATTTAATTTGTCCTTGAATTAAATTGTGAATTAAAATCAAATTTAGTCTTAACTACTTGGAAATAATTAATTAATTTATTTTAAATTAATTAGTTGGAGAAATTCAAGTTAGAATCCTTTCTGAAGTCATGCAAGAGTTATCCCTTAAATTAAGGAGATAAGATTGAGTTATATTTGAGTTGTAATTAGTTAACTCAGTTTATTGAGTTAAGTTTAGTTAAATTAGTTCCAAATTATTTGAGGAACTAATAGTGAGTTAATAGTTAGTTGACGCATGCATGTACTCAACTAGTGCTACTCCAGTTAACTAAAGATTCCCTCATCAGAAACTCATGCATGTCTATTCTAAGAAAGACCCAGTTGAGATTAAAGTTCAATGACAGTGTACTATCAGTTGCATGTGTTTTCTCATGGAGAAAAATCATGCATGCAGTCAAGGACTCATCCTTGAGGATTGCACAGTTTTGGAGGTTGGTTTTCCACTTGGTAAAGGAGAATAATCCACAAGGAATAGCACAAGGAAATAGGAGCTTGGAGGGTAGAGAGGAAGGTTGGAGAGAAGCCAAGATTTCCTGTGAGCATCTGTGAGGATTGTACTGAGAACCGGCTAGCTGTGAGAGCTAAGGCTTTGTATAATTCCTATGTATTTCCACCATGTATGATAATACAATAGTGTGGGGTTTTTAGCTGAGGCTTTCCCCAAAGTATTTTCATGTGTATTGTGACATTGATTCTTCTTCTTCTGGTTATATTGGTCAACTCTATATTTAAGCTTCCGCAAATTGATAGTAGAAGTAGGTTATAGTATTCTTCTTTGATTTATATTTCATTATCAAGTTAACCTACACAAATTTTCTACATGGTATCAAAGCTGGATTTGTAGAAATTTTCTACATGGTATCAGATCTGTAAACAGTATACTGAGAAGAGAAATAGAAGTTTGAAGTTCGGGGTTGCATGTGCAAATCGAATTCATATCATACTTCAAGGTTGGAAAATGGCTTTCTATGGCTTGAGCCTTGAGTATGCGTTGAAAGGTAGCTTGAAGTACATAGCATGGAAAGATAGAATAGAGGTTGTATTAGAAGACAATGGCTTGAAGGAATTCATTGATCAAGAACTCCCAAAGCCAACTTCAACTAATGCACAAGAGTTGGCTGAGTGGAAGAAGTGTGTTGCGAAGATGAGATGAATCATCCTTGAGGGAGTTCAAGAACATATTGTCTCGAGTCTCCGTGGGAAGGATACTCCATTTTCAATGTGGAAGACATTGAAGGACCTCTACTATAATAGTAGCAACTAGAGGAAATTGGTGCTCAAGGATAAGCTTTGAAGAATCAAGATGGAGAAGGATGAGACTATTTCCACATATTTGAACATGCTCACCACCTGCAGAGATGAGCTTGGCAGTGTGGGAATAAATATTGTCAATGATGATATGGTGAGCTTCGCTCTCTTTGGCCTTCCAAAGAGTTGGAATAGCTACCAGGACTCTGTGAATGGAAGGGAGAAACTGCTGGGTTGGGAACGACTATTGTCGGATCTTATGCAGGAGGAGCACACGCGATGGTTCTTCATCCAAAAATGATGATGAAGAAAATCTGGCCTTAGCAAGTAAGGCAAGGAAAGGTAAGGGGAAGGCTTCCCATTTCAAATTGAATTCTTCTCATGGAGGGAAGAAGGGTGACATGTCTAAAGTAAGATGCTTTAATTGTCACAAGATGGGACATTATGTGACAAATTTCCCATCGAATAAGTCCAAGAAGGGATCGTCAAAAGGTGAGGCATTAGCCTCTCAGCTCGAAATGGACTTTACCCTCATTGCATGCATGGTGTCATCGATGATGAGTTGTGTCTGGTATCTTGACAGTGGAGCCTCATTCCACATGACCAGTGATAAAAATTTATTCAGTGCCTTGGAGGAGAAAGACCTCAAGATGCATATGGAGATGGGTGACAATGGAAGGTATAGTGTTTCAAGAGTGAGCACTGTTGCTTTTCAAAGGGATCATGGAGCTCCTCTCACCTTAACAGATGTGATGTATGTTCCTGGACTGAAGAAGAACTTGGTATTGGTCACGATGTTGGAGGACAAAGGCTACGATGTTGTCTTCAGTAAAGGAAAGGTGTTCCTAAGACACACAGCCACGGGTCAAACCAAGAGGATATGGATTCAGGTGAAGAATCTCTATAAACTAGAGGTGGATGATTGTGCAGCATTGAGTATGAAAGAAGAATTGGTGCAGAGCCAAGATATTGGCGAGTTGTGGCAAAGGTGGTTGGGCCATTTGCATCATGCGGCTTTGAAGATAATGCAACAGATATCTACAGGACTTCCCAAAGGTAAACTTGAGCAAGTTGACACATGTAAAGGTTGTACCTTGGGAAAGTACACCAAATCTTCCTTTCATGATCGAGACATTCGAGCAGAGGCTATCTTAGAGTGAGTTCATACTGACTTGTGTGGACCATTCTTGATGCCATCCACAGTGAAGAAAAGTTATTATGTGATTTTCATTGATGACTATTCTCGTAAATGCTGGATTTATTTCATGTAGAAGAAGACCAAACTTTCACAAAGTTTTGTGAGTTCAAAGCTTTCCTCGAGAAAGAGTCAGGGAAGAAGATCAAGGCCTTGAGAAGCAACAACGGTGGATAATATGTCTCTCAAGAGTTTAAGGACTTCTGTGCAGTGGAAGGGATTTAACGAGAGTTGACGGCACCTCATAACCCACAGCAGAATGGGGTGTCCGAGAGGAAGAACAGAACTATTGTAGGGGCAGCACGGGCAATGTTGCATGACCAAGGCCTACCACTTCACTTGTGGGTTGAGGCATGCAACACAACGGTCTATTTGCAGAATAGAAGCCTGCATCACATACTTGGGATGAAGACACCAAAGGAAGCTTTCTCCCGTAAGAGACCAGATGTGGGTCACTTCAGGATCTTTGGCTTATCAGTATATTGCCATGGGACAAAGGATGCACGGAAGAAGCTTGAGCCAACAGCAGAGTTAGGGATATTTGTGGGGTACATTGATACACCTCACAACTATCAGGTGTACTTGCCTACCAATCGAAGGACAGTGGTTCATAGAGATCTCAAGTTTGATGAGCAGAAAGCCATGCGAGTTTCCCTTGAGAGGGAGCTCCAACTACAGGCTATGGAGGAACTATTGGTTCCTAAGGAGGAGGAGCCTCAGACTGATGCAGAGCAGCCACATGCAAAGGTTCCAGGAGTGGAGACATCCACTCAAGTAGAGTCTTCCAGATATGGACAGAAGCACACAAGAGAAGCTGACAGATTGTTGGAGGATGTGAGAGAGAATGTGGGAGGACCATCTTCTCAGCGCAGATAGAGGAGGTCACCTAAGAGGTACACTGGATACATGGCCCTTGCTGGGGGAATGTGTTGAGACTGAGCCATCTTCCTTTGAGAAAGCAGTGCAACAGTCGATTTGGGTTGATGCTATGGTGGAGAAGTATGACTTCATAGTTCGTAACAATGTTTGGGACGTGGTTCCGAGACCGGAGAACAAGTCAGTTGTGAGTTTCCATTGGCTTTACAAGGTAAAGCAAGCTGTTGATGGTAGTGTGGAGAAGCATAAGGCAAGATTTGTTGCCTGTGGCTTTTCACAAGTTGAGGGGATTGACTATTATCAGAATTTTTCTCCTGCCACAAGGTACTCATCTATCAGATCTATGTTAGCACTATCAGCCCAAATGGGTTGGAAGATCCATCATATGGATGTGAAGACTGCATTCCTCAATGGCCAAATTGAGGAAGAGGTGTACATAGAGCAGCTAGAAGGTTTTGAGACCTTTGATTGTGAGTCACATGTGTGCCGACTCAAGAGAGCATTGTACAGGCTGAAGTAATCACCTCGTGCTTGGTACACCAAGATAGACAACTACTTCACTGGGTTGGGCTTCACAAAGAGTGAAGCAGATGCTAACCTATACCACATCATGGTCAAAAGTAAGTTGTTGATCATCGTACTTTATGTTGATGATCTTATATTCACTGGTGATGATCAGTTGATCGTGTCTTGCAAGGAGGATCTTGCAAGAGAATTCAAGATGAAAGACATGGGTCTCATGCATTACTTACTTGGCATGGAAGTGTGGCAGAAGGATGGGGAGTTGTTTGTGTCACAAGGAAAGTATACCAATGAGATACTCAGGATATTCCACGTGGAGAAGTGCAAGCCCATGCAGACTCCTCTAGAAGGTAACTGGAGGAAGGAGGATGCTACTTCACAAGAAGTGGTAGAGGCGACTGTGTACAGGTAGCTTGTGGATTCACTGATGTACATAGTGAAAACACGACCATATTTGTGCTATGCGGTGAACCAGCTGAGTCAAGTGTTGGTTCAGCCTACCAAGACATTTTGGAAGGTGTCAAAGCATGTATTGAGATACCTAAGAGGCGCATCTCAGTATGGATTATAGTACAGACGGACAGAGGGAGTGAAGCTACAGGGCTTCACTGATGCAGATTGGGCAGGGAGTGCATCAGATCGGAAGAGCACATCGGGATGGATTTTCAACCTTGGGTCAATGGTAGTTTCTTGGTACAGCAGGAAACAAAGGTTGGTTGCACTCAGCTCGGCAGAGGCAAAATACATCGTTGCAAGTCAGGCAGCGTGTGAGGCCATCTAGATGCGGAAAATCATAGTCATTTTGTTTTATCATAGGATGGATCCAACTGTGATCTATTGTGATAATCAGAGTTGTATCAAACTCTCTGAGAATCTAGTATTTCATGATAGGTCCAAGCACATCGACATCCGGTATCATCATCTCAGAGACTATGTAACGAGGAGGATCATGTTGTTGCAGTATATTTTGACAGAGGAGCAAGATGTTGACATTTTGACAAAGGCATTGTCAAAGTGTGAAGTTGAGTTCCATAGAAACAAGATCGAGTTGGTAGATAATCCCTTTCTTGTTGAGAGGGAGTGTTGAAATATGGAAACAAGAATATTCCAATTTAATTTGTCCTTGAATTAAATTGTGAATTAAAATCGAATTTAGTCTTAACAGCAACTTGGAAATAATTTATTTATTTATTTTAAATTAATTAGTTGGATAAATTCAAGTTAGAATCCTTTCTGGAGTCATGGAAGAGTTATCCCTTAAATTAAGGAGATAAGATTGAGCTATATTTGAGTTGTAATTAGTTAACTCAGTTTACTGAGTTAAGTCCAGTTAAATTAGTTCCAAATTGTTTGAGGAACTAATAGTGAGTTAACAGTCAGTTGATGCATACATGCACTCAACTAGTGCTACTCCAGTTAACCAAAGATTCCCTCATCAGAAACTCATGCATGTCTATTTTAGGAAAGACCCAGTTGAGATTAATGTTCAAGGACAGTGTACTATTAGTTACATGTGTTTTCTCATGGAGAAAAATCATGCATGCAGTGAAGGACTCATCCTTGAGGATTGCGCAATTTTGGAGGTTGGTTTTCCACTTGGTAAAGGAGAATAATCCACAAGGAACAGCGCAAGGAAATATGATCTTGGAGGGTAGAGAGGAAGGTTGGAATGAAGCCAATATTTCCCGTGATAATCTCTGAGGATTGTACTGAGAGCTAGCTAGCTGTGAGAGCTAAGGCTTTGTATAATTCCTATGTATTTCCACCATGTATGATAATACAATAGTGTGGGGTTTTTAGTTGAGGCTTTCCCAAAGTATTTTCATGTGTATTGTGCCATTGATTCTTCTTCTTCTAGTTATATTGTTCATCTCAATCTTTAAGCTTCTGCAAATTGATAGTAGAAGTAGGTTATAGTATTCTGCTTTGATTTATATTGCATTATTGGGTTAACCTACACAGATTTTAAACATTGATGATAGAATTGAAACATAATTAATATGAAAATAGAAGTGAAAATTAGCAAAAACACAGCAATACCAAACAACAATATTGATTACGGAATTCATCCCTGATGGATACGTCTACGGGTTTGCTTTCAAGATGGGTGACCGCTTTATTAGGATTGAATCCAAGGAGGTCGATTACTCAGCAAATTAACCAAACTGAATGTGCACACAGGCACTTCTAGTCACTGTCACAAGAAATCTCTCTAAATTAGCTTTCCAACACCTATCTCGGTTCCCAATTCTGCCTCTCGATGTTGATGTTACACTGAAAACAAAAACAGTCTATAACCTCCAGAATCTGCAAATAAAACTCAAAATCCACACTCCCCTTCAACAAGCCCAACTCTAGCTTTATAAGGTTTTATATGCATACTAATTCCTTATGCCCAAGATTGGCATGAACTGGTTGAAATTTGGGTGCATATCCCTCAGTCTAACCACAAAGGTTTTAATTAAAATAGCCAAAATTCAACAAAAAACCCAAAAACAAACTTTAGGTTATAAATAATCCACTGGCAGTCAGCTGACTACGCAGAGATTGGTTGATCATCCATGTGAATAGGTTGTAGTCTAAGCCACAAAGGGTCATGGATGTAGTTTTATCCCGCGGTTTCGGAACTGTTTTCCAACGCTGCATGTGACAGCTGCCTCCCAGTGGTCTCAACTGACGGTGCGGCTTCTAGACTCTAACCTCATGACATGTCAGTTAACCACATATGTTCAAATGCTTCAGTTATAGTGGATCCTCTGTGCAGTCAGGTTAACTATTTTAACTTCGTGGTTTCAAAGCCCCGGTGGCTTACCTACATCTGATCACATTGTCCTTCACGGTTAGACTCCATTGTGGTCTAGTCCGACGGTTAAGACTATTTTTTATGTGTTTTGCAATGTTTTTATATGTTTTTTTAATGTATTACATGACCCAAATGGGTTTAAGCTTTAGGTGTTATGGTATTTTAATACATGGATTAGGTTATAAGGTTAGGTTAATGGGTTTAGGTTTTAGTCCTTAAATCATTTTGTTTTAAAAAAAACCATTTACAACAATTTGTCACAAAGCGACATTTGCAACAAACATCATATGACCATAACCCATATTGACAACCAAACCCTACAAAACAGATGACAAATCCATGTCGACAACCAAATCCTGGCGGAAATGACGACAACCACATGTCAACAACTAGGTACAAAACCATATCAACTATTGACATCACCAGGGAACTGAAACCAACACCGGACAACCTGAACCATAAACATCATTGTCGAAGTTGAAGACACCAGACACTAAATGCTGACGACGAAACTGAACCTGTGTAACTGATCTGAGAAGATCCTCCTGGATCAATCCTCTCCACTTGAAAGCTTTTGGACCACAAAAGTTTAACTTAAACAAATAGTAAATGAGGATAGAGCTCCCTCACTCTCCACATTGTCCGGAAGATGTACCAATACATTCGACCAGCCATATGAAAGTGATGACCCTGATGATACTGATCATGGCACACTTTGAATCTGTGAACTATTCCATCCATCTACAATATGTACAACTTGCGAGGATGGTTAAACAACCTGTTATGAACATGGCAATTGACTTCTTTCCATGAAGTACCTTGAATTAGTGATTCATAAACATCTTTGAAAACAACCTCTAGAAGATATTGTTCAATACTATTGACATGTACTGAAAATCTATATTGCAGAATGACAGAGACATTCAAATACATTCTTGACATCATACTAGCTACTTGATTTGATATACTTTCCTCCTTCCTGATTACTAAGTGAACTTGGTGCAATAAACCCATCAAACTGTAATATGAAAACTGTTGCAACTTAGTTTGATTTTGAAAGGATTGAAATGGTTGTTGATTTGTTTGAATCATTGTTTCTTCATTTATTAAATGATGTTTCCATTGATTAGCACTTTCCCCTGATGCATAAGTTTCCCCTAGATGTATTGGATACTTTGACACTGCTTTAGAAAAGGCTTTGATATGAAAACAAATGGGCTTCCTCTCCACTTGAAAAGAGGCTTTCAAACTGTTTGAAACATGATATGGTGACACAATACAAGAGAAATTTAACACTGACTTTCCCCAATACTGACCTGCATCCCTGTAACTGATAACTTCCAAACTTGGACTGAATTGATTCATTCTGACATTAGGAAGAGGAGTTTTAGGCATCAACTGTAATTCATGTTATATTCTCTACTTATGAGTAAGATGTTTGGTTTCTTTAAATAGAATTGGAAAAATTTTTACCACTTTGATCAAACTATCTTTACGTTGAGACTCATAACTTGAACAAGCATCATGTTGATTCTTATGTTGTTCCTTTACACACATGATTACAAATCTCTTATTTGAACTTATTAATCACTTCATCTGATTAGCAATAACTAAATTCAAGTGATTTTTACTTTGATGTGCCCTGACAATAAATTCAACCCCATCTTTCTTAAGGTGATATTTATGCTCTTTCCTATAAAATATTGCATCACGATCATAAAGATAAGGTCTTCCCAAGACAACTCCACATATGTCTACTGGAACCACATCTAATTCCACTTCATCAATGTAATTGGCTGTAATGGCCTATCTTAATCGACAAAGTTTTGTGACTTTTATCTGAATTGATTTATTTAGCCATCCTAATGGGTATTGGATGATTCCATGTCTCCAAACCCAAGTTCTTAACTAAATATTCAGATATTAAATTTGCCTATGATCCACTGTCAAACATTGTATATATCTTTGTGTGCTTATGAGTTATCGCTATGTTAAATAATTCAAATATTTTATCCTCATTTTAAGGATTTATGTTTGACGAAGATGCAATAGTATTCGAACTTGAACCAGTGTCATAAGTTTTACATGTTGAAACTATGGCAGTTATCCTCCTTTCATCGCCTGAATCGGAACCTCGATCTTGCTGGATTGATGAAATTGCTCTCTTTTCATCCTTCTCTTCAAGGAACTTTTTTGGGCTTAAGTTCGGGATGAAGTTTCCAACACCTAGATTCATCATGACCGATTATCTGGCAAATGAGAATAAGTAGGTATTTCCTTCTAAGCTATCGCTGATTTCTTTCTCTTTGAATTGTTTTTCCCCTTACTGTCATTGGAATCCTTGATTTCCAACTATTTGGACGATTGCGGTGAAAATTTGAATGATTTGCCACCTGATTCAATATGTATGGCTTGAACAAACACTTCATCAAAATCATCAGGATTAAACATCAATAATTTATGTTGCAAATATGAATGTAAACTGCCAATGTATTTTAATAAAGTTTCACATGTATCTAATGAAATACCAAGTGTCAATGCTTTCTTTCTGAACTCCTAAGTAAACTCCTGGACATTCTGCCCTTTACCTTGCCTCAAGTGCTGCCAATCAATAACAACTTGTTGCATGTATCCTAAAGGATAGAATTGTTTCCTAAGAGGTTTTAAAAACTTAGACCATGAAGAGATGACTTTACCTTTTCGCTTTACATCTATTTGAGTTTTACTTTCCCACCATATTAAAGTTGTTCCCCCCATTCTAAGTGTAGCTAACTCAATTTTCATTTTATTGCCAGAAATGTTCTGAATATGACAATACACTTCTAACTGCTTAATCTAGTTATCTAACATTTCAAGATTCATTTCGCCATCATAAATAGGTAACTCAAATTTTACATCAAGTTTCAAAAGAGATGTTTTCTTAGGTTTCTTTTCTGTTTCAAATTCTGCACTAGAATAAGAAGAAGAAGATGATGATGATGGATATGATGGAGGTGAAGGAGGTTTATCATCCTTTCCTTTACCTTTGTCCTTCTTCGATGTCCTTGAAGAAGAAGCCGCATCTCTCGCCTTCTTATCTTTGTCAAGTTCTCCCAATATCTGCTACATGTTCAAGAATGCTTGCTGAAATTGTTCCTCGTGGTGAGCACCAGTATTGCAGCAATAATGCTGCAACTTCTAGGCTGCCTACTTTACTCTTATCAACTCGGTAGTTCGTAACAAACTTGGAAGCGACGGTGTTGTATGCACAAGTACTAGATCTTACCCGAGGTTGTCACTTGGTCAACCAGCACAAGATCACTAGGAGCTCAAGCCAACTTCTATGGATTCCAGAAGAAGCTCTATATGTGATGAAAGGAGAGAAAGACTACTCTACCGATACTACTCTAATTGCAGAAAGGAGAAAGACTGAAATGTAAAGCAAACCAAGTAAATCTTAATTAACCAACTAATCCTACTTTTGTAGAAATCATTATGAAAACCATGAAAATAATGCCATTACCTACTCAACATCATCTAACTAAGCTATTTCTAGAAGTAAATGAGCAAAAAACATATTTTTGGAGTTTATGTATTTTTATGTGAATTTGACATGCATGTAATTTATTATTTGTGAATGTGGCAGCGAATACGTGGTGTTGGAGGGTGGTTTTGAGACTTGAGAGGATGTAGGATGGTTTGGTTGGGTCCTAGGAGGTCTCAGGTGGCCTTCTGGAGGCTTTTCCCACACTCGACCTTCAAAAGAAAGCCTACAAGAAAATCTACAAGAGGACACAGGAAATCTACAAGAGGAAAAACAACATATAGAAGAGGCCTATAGGAGGAGGCCAAGAGTAGTTTTGACTGTTTTGAGTGTGTGAGAGTGGGTGGAAAAGGTGGATTAGGGTTGGAATGAGGTGTTAGGTTCCTAGGGTCTACCACGAATCATTAGGAGAGAGAAAGATGATTGGATTTTCTCAAGGAGAGAGGAAGAAATTATATGGAAAATGCAGGAAACTAAGGCAGAATTGAGGGGAGACTTGGGCGATCTATAGGGCATGGATCAGATGGAGGATGGGATGGATGATAGGCTGGCCTACTGCTAGAAGAGATCTACTACATAAACAACTGACAGTCAACCAATAAGATCAAGCAAGCAATGAAATGAGTGCATCTAGAAAAACAGAGTTTTGCATCAAACTAGTCTAAACTATGATCTATGTGTTTGTTACCTATATCAATAGGTCTCATATTTCATGATTGGTTATAAAAGGTCCAAATATGCTCTGCTTTGATGATGCAAAGATCCCATATTTCCATAAGGAGACAAGGTGTGTCTATACCTTGATAAGGACTCAATTTTGATGGATGGTCCAACAGCCTAATCTGGATCATGCCATGTTTAAATTTCTTGTTGTAGAATAGAGAAAGAAGTTTGTCCAAACTGTTTAATCTTGGCAGACAAGTAGTTCAGGTAGAG
The DNA here is from genome assembly GCA_000404065.3 of Pinus taeda. NCBI lineage: Eukaryota > Viridiplantae > Streptophyta > Pinopsida > Pinales > Pinaceae > Pinus > Pinus taeda. Next base: position 165,518 of record APFE030745809.1, read on the forward strand.
AAGAAAGGTTCCCAACAGTTTAATTTGGGACCTTGGAAGAAATAAGGGTAGAATCTGATAGAAAATCAAAGGGAAAAAGCCAGAAAAAGAAAAGGCACACAAAGTGTAGCTGGGTAGGTAGATGGGGTTGCAGAAGTGATATTCAGTTCAAAATTTGACTTTGATGGTCAAAATGAGAGAAGCAAAACAAAGAATCATGTCTAACCTCCCTTCCTTCCCTTTTTCCCATTCGTTACTAACATCCCCTCATGAGTTAAAATGCAGGGAAAGATTTATGGTTTCATGGAGGTTCTTCATCCTTTAAAGGCCACATTTCCTATGTAAAAATATTTTCATTTTGATCTACTCCCTAAACTAAGTGTGTTTCAAACAAACTCAGTGACATTCCCCCTCACTTACCCCCTTCATCCATATTAACCTCTAATTCTACTATGTAACTCCCCTATCTTACCCTTCCCCTACTAGTATTAACACCATGGTGTATAAACCCCAAAGTTTGTATAAATATCCCTCCCCTTGGCATTATAGCCATATGGTCTTTTAAAAAGGGATCAAAATGACACCTGGTCACTTTGATGAACCTCCATTTCATCTCTCTCCCTATTCCAAGTCATTTCACTCATTAAACCTTCATCTGCAAAGAAAGACCCTATAAAAACCCCTTCCTACCCATAACCCCTTTTGAAATTATGAAAAAACCCAAGAAATCCCGAAAAACCCATAAAAACCCACTATTCCAAGGTTGCCCGCCCGAAGTATTTAAGCGAATATTTTAATCGGCTGGTGGGTCCCTCCCCAACCTGCATGACCCATCGGAGGACCCGCCAGCCATCCGATCTCCGCCGCCTAGATCTTACGGTGGGCGGTCAATTTCGCTCCCCGACCTGCCGACCTTTAGCGTCCGGGGAAAGCGGTTTTCCGCCCCGTACAGGGACGCATGGCGGGCGGTGGGATTGTTCGGAGCCCCCCTCCCTGATACCGCCTTTGCCCAAAGGTGGTGCGGGGAACCCGCTTACCGCCATCCCTGTTACCACCCTCCCTCCTACGTCATGCGCACGTCATCCTGACGTCACCTCACCTATGCCCGCCACCGTGTCCTGCCACCCTGGCTCACACCTCAGCGCCACGTCACTTCCGTACCCGGGCCCCACCATGACGTCATGCTGACGTCATCGGCGGAAAAGCGCCAAATGCACACTATTTCCAAATTTAACGTTATAAACGACCAAATGAGCCGTTTTCAGTCATTTTCACGCGCAAAAGAAGTAGCCGTTGTCGACCAGCTGCCGCGAAATTTGTCCTCCAGCCATCAAATTCAACATTTCAACCGCTACAAGTCCAGAATTCGACGGCATTAAGCCTCCACAGCCCGGCCCGCAAGTTTCCAAGCCAGTTTTTCAGGTATTTCGCCAGTTTTCCCACTTTTCCCATACATTTCAATTCTCTGTAAAAATTCACCATTAAAAGACTGGTAAAACTCCTGAATTCAGCTCTGCCTGTTACCTGAAGTAAACCCAAGCAACCTGCACCACCCCTGAACCATAATTTGACATTGGAGTGCTCATTCCACGGGCTGAAACCGTAAAATTGCCCCCGAGGTGCTTGGCATTGTTCCCTTTTGCCAAGTACAGTCCACCTGCATTCTTACCAGAGAAACATCACTATCTCTGCAACTTGCCATTAGCAATTCACATCCCTATGAAATTTGCAGCAAACTGCAAAATCCAGCTTGCATTTTCCACTGAAAGAAGGACACTAGACTGTGTTTACAGTTGACCTGCTGCTAAAAGTCTTTAAGGACTTGTCAAACCATTACCTTTACCTGTACAGATTTAGATTATATCATGGCAGCTTCTGCATCCTCATCCCTCAGTGTGGCCCCACTAAATCAAACAAATAAGGAGCTGGAGGCCTTGCCATTCGTTGACAAGGATTGTCTCATTGAAGACTTTGAGGGAAACAGGGACTTCTTGTAGACCTTCACTCAATTGAGGGAAGACTATAAGGATGGGCATGGTACACATGGGATTTGGGAGTCAAACCTACCCTATTACTGTCTCCCAGATGTGAATGTTTTCCCTGAAATCATTCACCTATGTGCTGAACACTATGATGTGCAGCACAGAGTTGTCAATACTCCATCAGGGAGGATCCTCTTCTACATAAATGCTGAGTCCATCAACAAGATGTTACAGTTTGATCAGACATAGTTGCTGATCCCATTCTCCATGAGTTATTTGCTGGAAGTTGGTGACAAGATGACCAGTGAAGAGCTGCAAAAGGTCACCAGGACCTTGATGAGACCTGAGTGCCAGCCTATAGGGCCACCTCCTTATCTGAATGTACATTTCAATGATGTAGGCAGGCTGTTACTAGACATGATAGCCTATGTGTTGGGATACCAAAACAGTGAGCATGTGGATAAAGCCATGCTATTGTTGCTGTCTGTTTACAGCCCACGCCAACCCCCTGCCCGAAAGTATAACTTTGCTAAGTTCATAGCCAATAAAATTCATGATCAGTTGAGCAAAGTGGATAGACAGTGGGTCTTCAGATACTCAGCTTACATCTACCATTTGTTCATGTTTCATCATTCTGAAGCCTTCCCATGCTACATCAGAAGGCTGGATCATAGAGGGGAGAGAAGATCTGTCATCTTTTGGACCTCAGTTTATCACAAGGTCACAAATTCACCCTATACCTACTGTGAATTTGTTGACCAGTTTGTATACCCAATCTCTTGCATTCTGATGAAGTCCCCTCCTCCCAGGATATCTAATGAGATAAAGAAAGCTCTGGAGCTTTCTAAGAATAATAAAATAGGTGATTGGTACCTATATGAACACCATACTGTATTCAGGGTCTATGGATGTGAGCTCTGTCCATACAGGCTCCCCAAATATGTACCTATGAGGTTGTTTGCCTTGGAGTATTACAAGCAATTAATTCAGTCAGACCTCACCCACTTCCACAGCTCCAAGAAAAAGGCCCACCTTAATTTCAAAAATGAGTTGGGCCCCTTCATCATGAACAAGAAGGAAGGATGGGAAGCTGCTGACTTGATCCTTAAGGACAAATACAAGCTGTCCTATAGTTTTCGATGGGTCCATTATGACCCTCAAGGTTTCATCACTGCTAGGAGAAATAAGTATAGGCTCCTGGCTGTTAAGCATTGCCACTACCCACACATAGAAAATATGCCAACTTACAAGAATGGCAGTTGGACACTCTAGTTGAGAGCTTAACTGAAGAAGAAAGAATGCTTAAAAGTATGAAAGAGCTTGAGAAGACAATTGACCTGGATTATGTGCAGCAGGTACCTTTCAGACCGCCTCACTCAGTAGGAGAAGGGACCTCGGTTACAAGGACTGCACCACAGGCACCTTCTACAACAACAGCAGCAATAGACAAAGGCAAAGGCATAATGGGGGCAGAGGATGAAGCAGGAAAGGAGCAGTCATCCCCTCAAACAGAGCAGCTAAAAGAGCAGCAAACAAAGCAGCTGAAAGAGCAAAAAATAGGGCAGCAACAAGGACAAATTGTTCTGCCACAGACTGGGCAGCCAGAAACCCCCATAATGCAAACACCACCACCTCAAACTGAGCCATTGACTGCCCCAGTTTTGCAGACCCCAGCACATGAAGAAAGGGGAATAAAAAGAGAAAGAGAAGAGTCCACTCCTCTCAGTGGATCCTCCCACCAGCCAGAAGCCAAAAGGAAAAGGGCAGACTCCCCATAAGTGGAAGACATTATTGAAGATGTCTTGAACAGTACGGCAAAGGACAGGGAGGGCAGCCATCACACAGGGACAAGCTCCTTTGAGTAGGAGCAAACTTTACAGATTGGCTTGGAGGTGTCCTCTCCATCACAACAAAGCAAGAAGCCCAAGAGCACCAAGGCTTGTTTTAAGCAAATAAAGGCTCAGAATGAGCTATTGAGGGCTGAGGTATACAAACAGTTCATAGATGCTACACCAGCCCAGCAAGAGAGATTGATGTCTGTTTATGACATCCAAGAAGAAAAAATGATATTCAGTCATTTTAAGCCCAAAGGGCCGCAGCCTAAGACAGCTGCAGATTTCATAAAGACAAGGGTGGAGGTCCTAGCTAAAGACATACATCCCATGGACCAGATTGAACTCCACAAGCAGACTGGGGAGATGGTCTATGCCACCTTGGTAGAAAAGGCCACATTGGCCCATGAGCTGAAAGAGTCCTTAAAGAACACCAACACTCAGCTAGATTTTGAGAGGATGTCCTCTAAGGCCAAGGACAATAGAATAAAGTCTCTTGAGGAGATCATTATTGATCTAGGGCATGATCCTAGTGATCTGACAGGTGTAAAGGCCATCATGAAGAAGAAGGATGATGATCTCAATGCATTGAGGAAGAGATTGAAGCTGCAGCCCACCGAGCACCCTCAAACAGCTGAGCTTCAAAAGCAAAAACAGGCTGAGGACCAGCTAGACCTCTTATTGCAGCAGGATCAGAGGATCCGTGAATTGGAGAAAGAGCTGGAAGGAGCAATACAAGATAAACAGGGAGAATCTACTTCCCAAGCTCCTCCAACTACTTCCACAACAGCAACAACATCAGGGGCAGCAGTGGCCCCCATAACAGATGCAGCAGGCACATCAGCAGCCCAAGAGGCCAATCCAAGTATAGAGGAATTGACCAAGGCTGTCAAAGAGATGGAACTCGAGGCCAATGAAATAAAGAAAGCCAAGGAGAAATTGGCAGAGCTGGATTCCAAATATGACAAGTCTAAGGTAACTGTGGCAGAGCAGGGCAGAGAAATAAAGGCCCTCAAGGACAAGATAAAGGCCTTAGAAAAAGAATTGAATCTGGAAACAGCCATGGCCGAAATAAAAAGGATCTTATGGGCCAAAATAGGCAAATCCATCACCCAACAATGGAAATCAATAAAAACGATACATCAGCAGATGGAATTGCTGGGCCAAGCACATATAGAAATCAATAAGGCCAAAACACTGCTGGGAAACAAACCAGAACAGGCCAACAGAATAATAGACTTCCTAAACAGGCAGGAGCAGGAGGAACTGGTAGCCATAGGTATCCCCAACAGAACAGAAGCCATTCTCACTGCCAAGAAAGTGCTCACTCTCAGGAATTATGTACAAGCTGTGGAGAGGAAGTGCTATGAGATCACAGCAGATGTGGAGGAATTCAAGGTCAAGTTGGCAAAACTACAAGAAAAAGGCCTGCCCAGCCTCCTAACTGGTGCAGGAAAATTAGTCTCCCAGGATCAGTTTGCCAACAGAATGGCAACATATATTGAGAATCAGATTACTGCATCTAGCAGTACATCTGAATAGACAGGGCCTCCCTCAGGACAGAGTTTATATGATAAACTGGGAGGCCTATTCTTTATTGAAAATGAAGTGAACCACCTTGTTGAGACCTCTCCTAATTTTTATAGGTATACAGAGGCCGATGAGACCTTAATAAAGATTAGGAGGCATCAGATGCCTAAGGAAGACTGGTGGCAAGCAATGCTTCAAATTCTGCCACGGTAGCTCCAGCTGTTCGGTCACTGCCAGCTCCAGGTCAATACAAGACAAACAGAAGGATAAAGTGAGCATTAAAAGCAGCTGAATGCTGACTCAGCATGTAGACTATGACGGCTAGCCAAAAGATAAAGAAATGCGCAAATTTTGGCGGTGTACCCTTAGCCAACTCCAAGAGCCACCAAGTCAGCAGTCTCTAACCATTTTCTGACAGCTAAGGGAGTAAAAGTGATTACAGCATTTACTCTCTGAGTGGCTGCACTCCAGTAGTTGGTTGAGCATTTATGGAACATTTACTCTCCATTCAGATATTTTCCTATGTAAATTTTGTATATATACTCCCCTTAGTAACGCATAAGGGGTTGGTAATTTTTACTCTGAGGCATGTATACTCTGTACTTTTCAGAAAAGTTTAATACAAAGAGCAATTTCAGCTCAGTGATTTCCTGGAACTCTGGTGTCTTGTTGATAATCTAAGTGTTGTCGCAGAATCCCTGCGTTGTCTGGTGGAATGATATGTTTTCTTTAAACTCTGTTCTGTTTCCCTATGTTATTTCATTTTCATGTTTCCATCATATCTGGCAATAAAGAAAAAGAATAGTTCAGGACATTTTTCTTCGCACCCTGTGCTCAATCTTATATTGCTGTAAATGTTTTCTTCAGGATTAAAACAGACATGAATTCTTAAATGCTCATGTTATATTTAGTTCCATGTTGTGAATGTTATCTAGAAATTCTTAAATGCTTCCAGGTAACAATTGCTTTCTTTTCATATCAGTTTATAGAAAGATCCTTAATTGCCTTTCTTATACTGAACATATCATACCCAAACTCAATTTTAAAGCATTATTCCTCAGACAATTATCTTGCTCTGCAGCTTTCATTACAAGTATCAACACATCACACCAAACCAAAGGACCACTGACTCCATTGCCCAATGTCATGCAAGATTCTGGTAAGAGCATACACGTTTTGACTGAACCTTTCCAACCAAACAATTAAACCAAAGTTGAGCTTCACATCTAGCCTAAAATACCATCAGAATAGAGACAAATTATAAAGAGAGAGCCCTCTCTGATTACAGCTTGGCTAGAAGCTGGAATCCAAAGATTGGTTAGTGGTTACCCCGGCCGTATTCCCTTAGAGTCAAAGGGAACAACCTGGGTGTTAACATCATCTATAATGGAATTCGATGCACACCAGATATGGTAAGTCATCACATGATTAGATGGATCTTCTCCTGACTTCCCCTCAAACTTTGGTATATCACTGAGCAACTTATTCGGCATTGGCGGCCAAAACAGAAGATAATTAATGGGATCGTTCGTAAGGAGCGACAAGTCAGGTAAATCCAAAGTTGCTATAAATGGTAACTAATGGTTTGAATCCCGAAAACTTGGGGTCATAAGACCAGCCCCAGCAGGAGGATATCCAGGATAACTTGGAATCATATTTGCATTTGGGATATTATATCCTCCTGGAAAACCAAGATTAACTGGACCATGCTGGGGTTGTTGAGGTTGTTGATAAGCATACCCAAGGTACGGTTGATACTGATAAGCCGGGCTCTGCACAACAGGACCGAATTGGTACTGTCCCTGGTATGGTTGATAAGTAAATTGAGGTTGACTTGTGACAACCATACTAGGCCCAGGTTTTCCTATAGGCATTGAAACCGGAGTCTGGATTGTAGGTTCGAACTGAGGTAAAGAGGCCTTAGGAGTTGAGTCAGGAGCAGTAGAAACTGGAGCTGCTGATACTCCAGAAATAGGTGGGGTGGATTGAACAGAGGCTGCAGTAGTTGCAGCAGACGTTTGGGGAGGAGTTCGAGGTGAACTAGGTCCAGGCTGATGAACTACCCCAGGTGTAGAAGTTTGAGTAGTAGGCTGGACAGGTTGCTGGGGTGAACCAGAAGCCAAAGGCTGTCCAGATTGGGATGAAAACTGCACACTTGGTTGCAAAGTCTGTTGATCCCACACCACGTTCATTCGGGGGTATGGACCCATAATAGGTTGAGCATATTGAGGGCCAAAACCAGGTTGAGTGTAAGGTTGATAATTATACGGTACATTTCCCATTCCTTGAATAAATTATTGACTTGAAGGTGGTTGGAAACCTTGAGGTTGGTAATGACCTTGAGGTTGGTACTGACCTTGAGGCTGGTATTGACTTTGAGGCACATATTGAAACTGAGGTTGACCTTGAGGTACATATTGGTACTGGGGTTGACCTTAAGGAAAATATTATCCCGTGGGGATGTATTGTCCTTGAGGTTGCCTCCCAGGCCGTAATGGACTACCTTGAGGTTGCCCCCCAGGCGGTATTGAACTACCTTGAGGTTGCGGGTTAGGAGTAGTACCAGACATCATAAGAATCTCTTTGACACTTAAAGGTTTAGTTCCACTATTACTAGGGGATACTACAGATTCCATGGGTTGAGGAGATGCTCCTGAAAATGTACCAGATAAAGACTGATACCCAGGAGAAACAGAAGGACCGCCATGTAAAAACGTTTCGGGCGTCTGAGAAAGCAATGATGACTGTTTCGACATATTCAAAGGAGGATAATAACCTCTGGGTGTTGGATGGAAAGAAAATCGAGTTGGTGAAGACGCGAGACCTCAATTTTCTAAAAAGTTGGTCAACGAAATATACTAAGCGTCACCTCTAATGGGACTGTAGAAAATGGATTCACGCTCCCTAAGTTCGATAGCTGGTTGATTTTCGGGGATGTTTATACCTTCGTCCGGACTTACAAGTTCTTCTATGGAAATGAGTCCAGAAGGAAGATTCTAGGTAATGATACTTTCTACCCTGGGTGAACTAAGACCACTAGAAACAGGAGAAGAAAATCCTAAAGATGGAGTTGCAGCAGGTTTAGTTTCAAGTTCAGAGATTTCAGGTTCTTTGGCTAATGAACTAGTAGGAGTAATACTAATAGTAACTTCAGAAAATGAAATCGGTTCAAGAATATGTTCTGTTAATTGAGCTAGATAATCAGGATGTATGATTAACGAAGACTCTCCGACCTCCGGTGACCCAACTCTACTTTCACTAGGTGTTACAAGAGCTCGCATCCCTTCAAGTTTACTTGGTGTAAATTCGAGAGATTGCCCCCGAAGTCGACGAGATTGTCTCGGTAATTCAGCCACGATTATATATTTAATTACTTCACACGAAAACAAAGAAAATCTCAAGAAAACCACCTAAATTCTCTAAAGAACCAAACAATTTGAATCACACGCCTAATAAATCTAGGAGATCGAACCACACACAAACAATATTTTTCTGGATTGAAATCACTAGTTGGTGATGAAATCCAACGTCGCAGAATTGAATACAGAAATGGCGGTTGGAAAAATTACCCCGACAACCTACTTAATGAAACAGACTGGCACAAGTTTCTCCACTATAACCGTCTCAAGTGAAGATAACCCCCTAGAGAGTCCAAGTGAGTCTAGTCGACGTCTGCTCCAGGTATAGTGGGATCTTCCCTCCACCGTCACCTAGGAAACAATCCTATAGATTATGGCCACTAAGGTTACCAACAGAAACAAATATACCTGGGGAAACAGTCTACGATCCGATACGCACACAAGGGCAGAGTAACAAGATCAATCCCCTTGAAGGCTCCTTAACATAATCCAAGGTTTCCCAACAAGTGACTTCAGGCTCATTGACAATGGTCAATCCGAGGTTTACTGTTTTTAATATGTGTATCTTCTATCGTTCCCAATGAGGAAGGATTGATTCCCACACTGGTTCAGATATAATCTCATGCTTCTCCTTTAAGAGGAGATTTCCCATAGCATAGATGTAACAATTGGAATTTCTCCCTACCACAAGATCGACTACTTGTTTGTTTAAACTATCTTGGAGAGTTAATTACTCTCTACTCCAAGATACTAGCCTAAGCTATGTTGGTGAAAAGAGCCCTAGAAAATAAAAATATTGCTAGATGGATTTTAATTAAGCGTTAATTTTATTGGTTGTTTCTTAAGTCAATGGGTGCGAAGATGAAACTTTATGGTGTGAAGACTCGACTCCAAAACACTAAAAAATGCACCTAAGATGATAAACAATTCCTTTTCCTTTTCAATGAATTTATAGCTAAGGAAGAGTTGAAAATGAAATGCTTTGAAAATCAAATCTTTCTCTTAACATACAACTAAAAGGAAAACTTTTTGTCTTTTCAAAGAACTTTAAAAACGAGACTACTAATTACGCTCATGGAAAATCCCTTTGCTTTTCAACAATCAAAAGCTACAAGAACAAAAAATTCTTTTAAGGGAGCTTTTAAGATTTCTAGAAACTCGAAAAACTATTGAAAACAATTTTTTCTACAAGCTTCTATAATTTCTATGAAAAACTCAAAACTATAATATAATCTGGAGATCTAAACAAAAATGGATTGAAAAGAAACTTGAAATGTTTTTGAGGATGCTTAACTTAGTTTTTCAGCTAACTAAGGATCAATTTGTTCAGCTCAACAAACTAATCACAAACACCCAATTATGTTTTAATAAAAAATGAAATTCAAAACTTTCAATCAAGTTTAATCAAAGTTTTGCAAAAGAGAAAAATGGGATCTAGCTCTCTTCAAGGATAGATTTCATAAACTAGTCAAACTCAACAACAATACCAGAGATACTAGGGTGATCTAAGGCTCTAAGGCTTATGATCTCTGAGCTATTATGAAGACCAAGAAAAAATCAATCCAACAAGCAAAACTTCTAGAAAATCACTTCAAACAAGAATGCCAATGAAAACTAACTCACAAGGAACTTTTGGCAAGAAAAGTGCAGATCTGGGCATAAACTAACAGCTATGGATAAAAACTAAACCTAACTAGGTGGATGGATCTTAGGTTTTTCAAACTTTTGACAGGGTCCGCAGGCTCCCAGTAGAACCAGGTGCGGCACCGCTCTATGTTATACTGTAACAATGCGGACAGGTCTGCACTGTACCTAACTCAGAAGGTGTCATCCCCTCCCAAAAATCCGAAAAATAAAAATCAAATCAGGATCTAACAAGTACCCAATCCCACACACATCAAGGAACAATCAGAAACCAAAAATCAAGTTTCTCAAGTCAAAGCAAAGACAAATCAAAAACCAAAACCATTCCCCAGTATGAGTCGCCAATTTGTCGGTCGGATAAATCGTTCTTGCGGACAAGACCGATCTCTCTGGTATCGAATGATATCTAGCAACAAGCAGCACAAGCAAATCTACTTTTCTATAAACATGTTTCAATTCATAAATGAAAACTAAGAGGTGTAATAGACCCTACCTCGGTCCAACGCTTGTTTGTGGTAGCTTTGTTTCAACAACTTCAAGGAGTTCCCTTTTAATAACCTGCATACACAAACAAACACACATTGAAGAACACCTGCATAGATACTATAATAAAACATGTTCATTATGAAGATCAAGGAGCTCATAAAATAAACCATTAGAGATAGTTCATTGAGAAAAACAAACTTGATTGTATTAACTTTATGAATAAAATAACCTTACAACGTTTGTATTGATGTTGCACAAGTTCTTTCCAGGGTCCAGCAGGAATCTCCTCTACTTTGACAAGCCTCACTCACTTCCCAAATGAAATGAAAGGTATGTGATCTCTCCTCTCACAAGCTCAAAAAGGAAGTCTAATTTCCAGCAGCATTTACCCTCAAGAATCTTCAGCTTTCAATCCCCCTACAACCAACCCAATGCTTGAATTTATAGTGCAAATGGAGGAGGTTGCAGTTCCACCATTGAAGGGATAAGTTCCTCTTTCAATGGGATAAGCATCTCATATTATGGAATTAGCTCCCTTAGTTATGGAATGGATCAACCAAGGTGGAGCGGACTTTCCAGTGTAATATTCCTTCTAGAAGCATCCAGAAGTGACCCAAGGTGAGCTTTTAAGAGCAAACTCACGCCTTTTTAACTTTTACAGGGGTTCGCCCCCATCTCTTAACAGACAGAGCAGTCAGGTTCATAGGGGACATGACCATTGGGTCCGACACCGCAGGCAATGCTAGGAGAAAGTGCGAAACTAGGATTTAAGATATTTTTAAGGTCTTTATCCCATTTTCAAGGCTTGACATGAAGAGCTGAGGCTTAAGACTTGCAAATGAGGTATGTATTTGTTGGCTAGATAAATCGTTCTTGCAGACAAGACCGATCTCCCTAGTATCGAATGATATCTAGCAACAAGCAGCACAAGCAAATCTACTTTTCTCTAAACATGTTTCAATTCAGAGGTGTAATAGACCCTACCTTGGTCCAATGCTTGTTTGTGGTAGCTTTGTTTCAACAGCTTCAAGCAGTTCCCTTTTAATAACCTACATACACAAACAAACACACATCAAAGAACACCTACATAGATACTATAATAAAACATGTTCATTAGGAAGATCAAGGAGATCATAAAATAAACCATTAGAGACAGTTCATTGAGAAAAACAAACTTGATTGTATTAACTTTATGAATAAAAGAACCTTACAACCTTTGCCTTGATGTTGCACAAGCTCTTTCTAGGGTCCAGCAGGAATCTCCTCTACTTTGACAAGCCTCACTCACTTCCCAAATGAAATGAAAGGTATGTTATCTCTCCTCTCACAAGCTCAAAAAGGAAGTCTAATTTCCAGTAGCATTTACCCTCAAGAATCTTCAGCTTTCAACCCCCCTACAACCAGCCCAATCCCTGAATTTATAGTGCAAATGGAGGAGGTTGCAGGTCCACCATTGAAGGGATAAGTTCCTCTTTCAATGGGATAAGCACCTCATATCATGGAATTAGCTCCCTTAGTTATGGAATGGATGAACCAATGTGGAGTAGACTTTCCAGCATAATATTCCTTCTAGAAGCATCCAGAAGTGACCCAAGGTGAGTTTTTAAGAGCGAACTCACGCCTTTTTAACTTTTATAGGGGTTCGCACCCATCACTTAACAGACAAAGCAGTCAGGTTCATAGGGGACATGACCATTGGGTGCGGCACCGCAGGCAATGCTAGGAGAAAGTGTGAAACCAAGATTTAAGATATTTTTAAGGTCTTTCTCCCATTTTCAAGGCTTGACATGAAGAGCTGAGGCTTAAGACTTGCAAAGGAGGTATGTATGAGTGGTGATGGCCTCACACAAACTGTAGAAAGTCATGGTGACAATTTTTTGTGTAACACTTTCTGCCCAACCACCCTTCAATTTATTTCTTGGTCATATTCTAGTGACACGGCATCAGACATGCCTTATGCAGATCTCAGTTCCAGCAACATAACCATTTATTGGCTTGTTGGGGCCTGACTCAGGTTCAAAGGTGATTTAGCCAAACAAATCCTGGTACTACTAGCCCTTTCGGTAATAGTCCGCGAAACAAAGACTGAAGTCTCACTTGAGGTAGTACGGGAGGGTGCTAGAACCAAGTTTCTGCACTGTGGAGATGTTTGATGAGTTCAAGTGCTCTGCGGTTCGACCCTGCACACACGTCGCTACGCACACTTACTTGTACCTTGCAGCCTGAGATGTTGCCTTCACGCAGCCCTACTCGGGGGTTGAATGCTATTATTACTCAAGTCCTTACTAGTATTCGCCTGTTAGTTGATTAACTTAGCTTATTTGCATGTGTAAGGTATACTTAGCAATATAAATCATTCATACAAGTGCACGCAGTATATTTTCAATTGATATCAAACATGTAATAACTCAAGAATAGATACACAGAAATTGGATAAAACTTCTCTTTATTATTCTCTTCTTCAGTTACAGACTCGACTCTGCCCTGCGCACTTAGCTGCACGGGTCCACGCACTCAACTGTGGACTATTAGGCCTCTGCGCACTCAGTTGCAGAGCCTTTTCCTAATCTACGATCCAAGACACACTTAGCTACTCCACCTCTTACTTCGCTCACTATTCTTCTATGCCATTATATTCTCTATTATACATTTATAGCCTCGCTCTATTTATACAATCCCATCGTTCGTGGACCATGGGTAGGCTGACATTACATCCAAAACTAGGGTGGACAACCTTATGACTCTAACATACTTCCGCGCCCGCAATTCATGGGGCTTTACAACATTATTCAGTCAAAATATGGGCTTTGAGCCCCAAACCAAGCTTCAGGGGGGGCATTCCATGCCCAACTGAAGCTCAAGATGGCGCAACTGGCCGAGAATAGGAGGAAGGAGGCTAATGAAAAGGCCCAAGGAGAGTGTGAGGCTGCATAGTAGGCAGAAGAGTAGACAGGCAGAGTAGAGCACGACTTTGACAAAGGTTCGAGGTCGCCCTCACTCAAAACAAAGGAAGAAACAAATGAGCAGACATAGTAGCATGGAGCAGACCCTAAATGGTGTCGTTCCATGTCAAGCATCCAAGATGACAGGAAAATTTAGGCCGCAGAAGAAATCTAAGGCTAGTAAGACGCCACTGGACCCAATCACCCTAACTGAGGGAGATTTGAATGAAATTGGAGATAAAGTGTGGGATGTCACCGTGGAGGTACTACAATAGTTCGAGTAGCAGTAGCAGCAAATATTGTGGGCCATCTAAATGGGTCTACATGAGCTGTAGATCCATGCATCACAGACTAGTGTGGCGTCGACCTGCCTCACCATCGGTACTTTAGAATTTGCCGAGATGGTACACGCGAAGGACTCCCGAGTGATAGTGCTATCGGAGGGATCACTGACCATAGATATCAACGTTGACAGGTCTGCTATCAGTGCCCTCAAGGGAGTAGGGATGAATTTGGCAGCTCTTCCTGCTAAGGCACTCCACCTACTACAGGATGGGGTGATCACAGAGTTGAGGGCCCACAAATAGTGCGCTTTGCAGGTGATCAATGAGAAGATGGTCAATAATGTGCATATAGCTCTATAGCAAGACACTGCCCTAAATTCCATGATTGAACTTACTAACACGAATTAATGCATGATTAAGGTTGTGAAGTATGCCTACTGAATGGTCCCTGTATTGGCCATTCCTAAGGATGCAGAGGTAGATGAACATGTCCACAAACTTGCTAGGGGTATGCACGACGCTCACACAGAGTTGGCCAAGGTTCAACTAGAGTTGAACCTCTAGATTGCAGAGTTTCAATTGAAGGCCCAACCTTCAACTCCACTAGAAGTAAAGGAGCAGTGCACAACGCTGTCACATAGGCAATAACGGAAGTAGATAGTGTGGTAGTAGACTGCACAACTATGTTTGAATGGTCATTCGAAGTAATGACCAGTTTGCAAGAAGATCCTAATGTACAGAGGCTGGGGATAGTGGCACAAGAACCACAGTAGTGCTACGATGAGTTGAAAGGAATAGTGTGCACTGTCACCCTCACACAAAGACTTGCGAAGCTGTAGGAGGTCGCAAACACTAAAGGAACAAGTAGATGCAACTCAACACAAAGAGGCAGTGCTGAAGGCACACTTGAAGCCTTGGTTGGACGAGGACAATTTGGTCATGACCTCCATTGAAGGCAAGCTTTCTCATCTGCAAGTGACTCAGCAGAAGCTTTAGGCTGACAGTTTAGGACCAACGACAAAGCAATTGGCCAAAGAAGTGAAGCAGTCGGCCACTTAGTGCACCACCGAGGTGGCAGTCATACAGGTCAAGTTGGTAGGTCTTCACGCCAAGATCTTCGTGCCTTTTGAGTGACTTGAGGATGAGTCACCATGTTTGTATTGGGGGCCTATTGGGAACGGGTTCCCCCAAGAGTAGTTTTGGGGCTAAATGTCCATGTTTTGGGAAAATTTTGTAATAGAGTTGTAAAGTCTCCGCATTTTGTGGTCGTAGAGAACAAAGATGTCAAGAGTCATAAAGGGCTATTTTCCCTTATTTTGTAAAGTGTCAAGTCAGCTGTAAAGATCTACCCATGGTCTGTGGACCATGGGATTGTAAAAAAAGGAGCTAAGTAAGTAAGCTCTAAGTAGTTAGTAGCAAAGTAGAGTTGAGATGGTTTCTATAGAGTGATCTAGCTTGGAGAAGTCTAAGTGCTTTCGGGTCTTAGCATAGGTAGAGGCTCTATAGCTGAGTGCGCAGTGGCCTAGGGTAGAAGTATGCAGCTGAGTGCGTAGACCCCTGCAGCTACGTGCGCAAGGTGGATAGAGTTGGTATTAAACTGGAGATATCAATAAAGTGAAGTATTCTACAATTATTGTGTATTTAGTCTCTGTTAATTTATCTGATTATATATACCCCCTCATTGTATGAGAAAAGGAATTTTCACCTTGGTTCCTCCTACAAATAATTAGAGAGATCAATTAGTTCTTTGAGGAGCAAGGAGTGGCTACAATGTCCCACTACTGGGGCTAGTGATGAGCAATGTAAGTATGTGTCTTAGAAATTTTGTATAATTATAGAATCCTTTTCAGGCCAGCACGTTTTCATGCATGACTTATGGATGTTTGTAATAGTATTCTGTGAATGTTTGTATTTGATATTTTCTTTCACATGTACTAAGATAGTTGAACTATTTTGGTTATTTTAGTGCTTATCTTGTTAGAAATGTGATGTAATGGTTGTCATTGTTGTCTCTTCCTTGTGGACTATTATGCAGGATACTAGACAAACCTTTCCTTTCTTATCATTTATAACAATTGTCACGTCCACTGTCGACTATTCTGTTGGATGTTAGACAAATATTCTCTTGTTCATTTGTTGTAACGACAGCCACATCTGCTATGGAATATTGTACTGGATGTTAGACAAGAATTTCTAGTTCATGTGTGTCTCTTCCTGGGTGGTATTATTACCTCTCACTTAGAGGCTCACTTTTCTCCCCACCTTTGCAGTAAGGGAACCTAGACACAATTGTGTTGCATACTCATCAAGCACATTGACCTTGTTTTTCGAAGATACAATTGCATCACTCTCTTGTGTTGATAGCTAGAGCTGAGGAAAATCTTTAAGTATTTGGCAGCCATGCCTTTATACTTGATGGGACTCCTACACAAAATGGTGTAAGGTCTTATTGGGAATTCATATTGGGGAGATCCCATGAATGTTGGTGGGTCCTACCATCAAAACCTTCCCAACTCGAAAAAATGTGATTATGATGAATGTTATGTTGTGTTTGACTGATAAGTTACATATGGGACCATGTATGGTCATGAGGTAAGTGGAAAAGGCCAAAGTGATCTATATTATGAATCAATATTCCCCGAATAACCAAGGCCCTACACGAAAGAGTTAGCCAAAATAGAGAAGATGGATTCTACTAGTGTGTCACCAAGTGTTGTAGCATCTGCAACACCCTCCAAAATGTTAGCCTACACACAAATTTTGGAGCGTATTGTGGATCCTGTGATTGATCATTCCTGAGTCACTTATTGGTCCATTGATGGTTTCAAGTTCCCTTCTTAGATATCAAGTGTCGTTCATGATTTTATCTTTATAAAGCAAGTGTCGTCTTCAGGCATGGGAATTATTGCTTGTCATGCAAAGGGAAGTTCTCGTTTGCCTCCTGAAACTATGCATTTTTTCCTCTAAGTGGCCCCATCTCGTAGCATCCACTACCTGATTGAACTAAAAAATTATGTCTCTCAATGGACAATGCAAATATTCTTCCCTCAGTGAGGACTTTACAAAAGTTTCCCTCAGTCTAGCCTGAGATGTGCACTGTGTAGTCTCAATGATGAAGCTTGAACATTGGTTGCTTGAACTATGCAAGTGCATAATCATTGGGTCTTCTCCCTTGACCTATCACTCAATCCTAATCCAGTTCATGAATCTATTATAGTGGATACAACCACCCTCCAAAATTTTTCCTTAGCTTCATTTTGGAGCCTCCCTACCAACCATCCTTAGCATCATGTCTTGCACTGTCAAGTACATGAGCTTCAATGGTTTTCTAGCAGATTACCAACCTGTGCATGACGACCTTTTTTAATCCCCTCACAAGTTGTTTCCCCAGACTTGGTCTAGCTGTATGCTAAGAATCTCCCTTGAGAAATTACGCAATCCTAGAGGATAACTAGCCTTCCCTCTAGAAATTGCGCAATCCTGACTTGAAGCCTGTTGGGCTCAGAAATTACGCAATCATGTCAGTCAACCTTCCCAAGAAAAACTACGCAATCTAACCCAATAGGACTGCTCAGCCCAAAAATTGCACAATCCTGGGCAGCAGTCAACTACTTAGCCCATAAATTGCGTAATCCCTCTGGGTAGCCAGCCCAACTCCCTCCCAGAAATGTGTAAATTTCTCCCTCATGCAAGCAGGCTATTGCATGTGCCACCGGGTTGATTAGTTCCACTCAGGATTGACAAAACTTGACTTGCATTCATGGGCTACTTTTTCCTGAAATAGCAAAAAGAAACATGCAGAAAGAATCCCTTGATTTTAGGGAGCTATTTTTAGTAGTTGGAGGTTACATGCAAAGATAGTTTTAGAATCTTCCCTCCAAGTGTCTCTTTTTCCTAGATTTGTGGCATGTGTGTCATGAGCATCAAAAATTTTTATTTGACGCTTCAGAGATCACTTCTTCACATCGATCTTGGAGCTCTAAAATCCCACAACACATCTAGGAGTCTTCAACACATCAAGCTCAATTATTTATGGGTAAGTACACTTAACCTATCTTTTGCAGCATTTCTGTCACTTTTTGTGTTTTGGCCTGTATGAGTGTTGTCTGCTTGATTTTTGTGAATGCTTTCTGTCAGTTGCATGCATATTATCTTGTACTAGAACCGTTTCAGTTTTCATGAGCATCTCACTGTTGTCACATGCATGACATTGTTTTACATGAAAGGTCATTGATTTGGCGACTCGCTTCACACACATGAATGTTGTTCCATTTTGTGAATCTTGCATTCACTATTTGCATGCATGATTATCTACTCCTAATTACACTCAGTATAACTATGCATTCACATCCCCATTTTCTTTTAGTTTCCTATTGGCGGGTCTGGGCAACCTTGGCCTGAACTCTGCCTCACCAAAACATCATTGCACAATCTTGAGAGGGAAGGCTCTGCCTTCCTCCCATAAAATGCACATTTCTCCCTAGAGACTGTCCTCTAGTCTTACATTGCACAATTGTGAGAGGCAATGACTGTTGGCCCAGAAAATTACGCAATGCAGTCACTAGGCCTGCAACCCTTACTAGCTAAAATTGCACATTGCGCAATCACAATAGCTAGTAGGCCAGTATAGATTGTGCATTGCACAATTCCAATAGTCAACGAGCCTCTAGACAACATGAAATTCCTTTTGCACAGTTCTGACAGCAAGTCTCCTGGCCTCCCAAGAAAAATTGCACAATCCTTGCCACTCAATCCCCAGGTATGTTGCATGTCGTTCCTCAAGTTTTATTTGGTTTTAGATAACATATTTTTTGTTATGCATGTCACCATGTCTCCATATCTAGAATGTGTTGATCTGACTCTCAGCAGTTTAGGATTAATGGCCTCCAAGAGAGTAGGATCAAAGGACACTGACGGAAGTGCAACTGGAGCAATAGTTGAGCGAGTGTCTACAATCTTGTCGATCTATGAAGACACCAAGCTGATTGTAGACAAGGATATCAAGTTGAGATGGCAAGAGGTCGATCATGCAATCATAGGCACATTTGGGGAAGACCTCAAAGACTGCCTGGTCTATGTGAAAATTCACAAGTCTAACTTGTATCGGATTGCATGCAAGTACCCTTTGCTCCAATGCGTGGACATGATACATTGGATTGTCTTGCACACTAATCCTGAGATGATGACCGTGAGCAATGTCAGTTGGATGGAGATTTCTACCTTTAGGGCATAGGATTATGAATAGCTGTACCATATGTCGAAGCTATTGATCACCATGGAGATACCCTTTAGAATACCCAACAACAATTCCAACTCCAGAGATATCTTGAATAATTGGGTGAAGGAGGTGACAAAATTCAGGATGACACCCAACCAAGTTTACAAGACGAAGATATTGTGGAAGGCATATCAATACTTGGTCATATTTTCATTTTTCTTGTATGGCCAAGAGAGAATGGAAACATTCCCACAGATTTGGGTAATCATGTTCGACTAACTAGCTAGTGAAGGCAAAGCATGCAACTAGTCTGACATGTTGGCTCACAGGGTGAAGGAACATGTAACAAGAGCTCGATAACCACCCAAAGCTCAGCAAGAAGAAATCTACATTTCCACTTACATATTGGATGCAATCTATGCCTGTCAAGAGTTTCTGAGATTTAAGAGGGCATGGACATTAACAGAGACCTCTGTGAACACTTATTGTAAAAAGTTGTCGAAATGTAGCTTCAAAGGAGTTATCACACAACTGTCATATAATTTTATCACCCTAGTGTACAAGATGATATTTCAACAAGATCCACCTTGCATGTCGAAGGAAGTAATGGAAGCACTGATCAATATAGCAGATTCATATGCCTCACCATCCGACACCTTCATAAAGATGTACAACACGGAGAAGCCTCCACATGTTTTACCGAAGTTTACCTTGGAAAATCTCGTCATGCAAGAGGTATATACCACATCTCAATAGGATTGTCAGCTAGGTTGGACTGGAAGAAGAAGGCACCTTTCCCTACCCTTCCATTATGGATCAGGTTATAAAAGATACAAAATTTCAAGCATGTGGATGTTGAAATAGAGGAGATCAAGAAATATCCTTTCGATGTTCAAAGCTACAATCCGTATGACGCATGTTGTTTTGTAAAATATCACTGCATGAGAGTACAATTTCAGTGGATCCATGGGGCATGTCATTGGGTGGAGGAGGACCCATGGAGATATTCTTACAGCTTCTCTAGGCCCAATGAACCGGTCGACATCACTTTGGAATGGTTAGCGAAGAAGCGTGAAGCAGCATCTAGGAGTCCACCAAAAGAAACAACAACAGAGGTAAAATATTGATCCACAACAAAGGCAAGAGGAATATTGTTGACAACGTGGAGGTAGAGCAAAGTTGCAAGTTTCGAGAAGACCCACTTCTGTAGAAAGCAACTTTGGCAATAGAGGCGAAGAGGCAACAATGCGATAGGAGGAACACATAAACTCAAAGAGAAAAATGGAGAATGGATAAAATAGAGGAGTTGCATGAGTTGAAGGAGAAACTCCGGAAGGAACAGGAGAAGGAAGAATAATAGTAATAAGTATAGTAGGGGGTGCAACATTTAAAAATAGATGAAACTGTACCCGTACAAGTAGTCGACTCATCCAAACAGATGGCACCAAGCAAGTAGGGTGAGTAGTCATAGGAGTAGAACTTTTCTCAAGAGATTGAACAAGTGCTTGAGAAGATGGATATAGATATGGAACAACATGAGTTAGAGAAAGACATTGACCTCATGCATCACCACCAAGAGGTCGACCCATCGGCTTCACTGGATCTGTAATTGGAGCAAGTCCTTAGAGACAATCTGGAAGGAGAGATGCACAACATTTCATTCGATGAGTCACAACATAGAGTTGTGCAGTCTCGCAAAGTGTCTACTCCGGATGATCACACATCTCTTGTGTAGTTTGAAGAA
Source organism: Pinus taeda (assembly GCA_000404065.3). NCBI lineage: Eukaryota > Viridiplantae > Streptophyta > Pinopsida > Pinales > Pinaceae > Pinus > Pinus taeda. Next base: position 186,518 of record APFE030745809.1, read on the forward strand.
TGAGTAATCATGTCCAATGTACGCAAAAATCCAGCAACATTGGCCGATGCTACCAAAGCATATGCCAAAGACACTAGCTCGAGTGTTTGTTTCTTGATAGCTGAGAACGAGCGAATGACTAAGGAGTTACATAAGACCAACCATGGAGGAGAATTGGTTACAACATCTACTTGATCAGAGTTGAAGAAGGCAATACTAGATGAAGTATTTTCCCTTGACACAGTCATCTGGGTGTTGTATTCCAAGTTTGGTACCATGCATAAGGAAGTTGTCCATCTCAATGGTTGGTAGCAACGATGTGCTAGGAGAGCACATATCTTGTCGAATGTGCATGCTATTGTTGATTACATGGAAACATTGAAAATGAGATAAAAGGGAGCCTTGTTACACTTGTCCAAGATGATGAAGCCTAGAGCGGTCGAGCTGAAGGCACACATTCAGAGTCAGATTTGAAACTATGAATATCTCTCGCAGCTCATCACTAGTTTGCAATCTTCCCATGGACGAGTATTGAGGAGCATGGATTTTGTTGTGCATGCACATGTGATCCCATCTATTGGGACACTCACCTAGGAAAAGAAAAAGGAATAGGTCCGACTAGATCTTGACTCGTATTTTGACGAGTTGATGCGCATAGCCACCAACCCAGACTTGGTGATTAATGTAGATACCATGCATCAATATTTCGTTGTTTTGGATGCACTTAAGACAATGGCGTGCATGTTATCAGATGAGTTGGACAGAGTGGCTTAAGCAGTGTACCTGGATGCTATGGAGGTAAGTGTTTGATTCTAGAAAGATTTCACTTTAGAGTACATGGACACCATCGTAGACTACCAAGCTTGGCATCAGTTCGCTACTCTTGACCACCGTGAGGAGGCCGAAGAGTTGGTCTTCCCATAGTTTTCTGAGCCATAGTGATGTCTTGCATGGCTTGCTCAAGCTTATTTTTTCTCACATGGGTACTTGTGCAGATTGTATGTAATGTCTTTTCAAGTGGAAGTTCAAGTGTCAATAGTTGGATGTAACAGTCATAGAGTAGATGAAGAGTCATGAGGGTAGTTGAACTATCACAAAGGGGAATGTTAAGGGCCACCCCACCCTTTGCTATATATAATCCCTCATAACTCATTGTAAAGGCTTTTGGTCAGCCAAGCTTCTAATAGGAGTATCTTAGAGGGAGCTTGGATAGTATTGTAATGAGCCTTGGCTTCTCCACTGTGTAGAGCTAGTATATCTCTTTGGAGGAGTAGGCGGTAGTGTCTGTAACGTTATGTTGTCCGATCTATTGGTCATGGTTGTATTGTATGACTATAACTTACACTTCTTAATATAACAGATCCAACATTTTTCATGCATATGTCGTATTGTATTTCAACTATCTTGTTTACTCTAAATGATATATGTATTTGTTTGCTTACACATGCATGTGTAGCTATTTTCTATACATTTATGTATGAACCTTACTAAAATGTGTTGTTAGTTTAACCATCACTTTGGATTGCTAGCTTACTTGTGTAGAACTTCCCACTTGTAGATCACTTGATAATGCAATATACTAAAGCAAAATACTTGATCTACTTCTACAACCAATTTAGCAGAAGCTTAATCGAACACAAGCAACATCAATAAGAACACATATAACTGATAAGAAGGAATCAATCACACATAACATAGAAGAAATATCTAGGGGAAAGCACCAGCCTAAAACCCCATCTCTGTATTATCATACAAGTGGAAATATAAACAGTATTACAAAAAGAATTAGCTCAAAAGCTATCTTTCTCCCTCTACAATACCTCTGCTACTCATATATAGTCCAAGGCCTCTATCTAACCTCTGGTCTACCCTCCAAGCCTCCTATCTCATTGCACAATTTTGATTGGGGTCTAGTAAAGCCACTTGTGTGAATTGGCCACTTCACACACTCACTAACCTTTGATCCAACTGCGCAGTTCTGAAGGAGATAAATCCTTCTCCATGGATGAGCTCCCTTTATAGGAAAAATATTCATCCAACTAATAGTACACTATCCCTTCTCGGATCTCAACTGGGTCTCTGTTTGAACTGACATGCATGAGTTATTCATGAGAGAATATTTAGTTATCTGAAGTGTAGTAGTTATATGCAAGCATGCATTAACTAACCGAACTCACATTAATTTAAACAAACTGTTTAAATCAATATAACTGGACTTGGCTCAGTTAATTGAGCCAACTAATTACTACTCGAATTAGAACTCATCCTTATCTCTTTAACTGATGGATAAATTCCACAATTAATAGAAAAATTGTTGCATGTCCCCACATAGCCTTCAAGTTTGATTTTCATTAACTAATTAACTCAAGATGAATTAATTAATTAATTTACAAACTGTTGTTAATATCAAATTCGAATTTTACTTCCTATTTTTAGTCTAGGGACTGACTAAAATAGGAATCCATCTTGAACTACTAAAAATGGCAATTCTATTTTTAACACTTCCATTTTTCATTCCTTGTTTCCCAATCCAACATTAGTACCCAAAATACTATTTATAGCAGTGTTATTTTTAGAACTTATATTTTTAGCATTTCTTGTTTCTATTTTCAACACTCCCTCTCAACAAGAAAGGCATTCAACTGGAACCCGATCCTCTACCTCTGGAATGTTATGCATGCAACACTTCTACTCAGTGTGGTTTCTCCATCAACTCTCGAAACGAAAAAAACTCCCCATTGACCTCTCTATTGGGCTAGATGTAGAAATTTTGAATAATTTAACACATATTCAATGGAGATTATCCTGATCATGTACTATTGCGGAAAACATACACAATACATAAGCTCCTCTGTGTTGATCATCAATATAGCAGCATCAATAACAATAAAACATCAAGAGTATGCACACATTAACACAGTATGTATCCCGGGGAAAGCATCTCGCTAAAAACCCCAACTATCTGTATATTAATGATTGAGTCATGTAACATTAAACAACATAATACTTCTCACAAGTATCTCCACCTCTGTTACACACAAACTAGCTTAGATCTGAATCAATCACTGGCTCAAATCTCCTCCGCTGCTTGCCTGCCTCTTCTGCGCAATCCTGCATGAGAATACTGATGAATGAATGAAGCAAACTCGTATTTCCTTGGCTGAACCATGCAATCCTCATTGGCATTACTCAATCCCTCTGATTGTGCAAATCATCATGCACAGCTATAGCACAACTGATAGCAATCTGATTCTCTAACACCTGTCCCTGCTGAACTGAACATGCACTTACATGCAACTGAGTTAACTGATGTATTCATTAGTTGTATTATGAGTTAATAACTTGTGAATTAATTTATAACTAATTCACCCAACTCATCTCTAGTCTATTCGCCAGTTTGACTAAATACAACCAGTTTAACAAAGCTAAACTGAACACAACTCCATCAACTGCACCTCCAGTCCACTTAACTCAACTCACTTGAGTTCTAACTGAAGTCCTGCATGCAAATATTAGTCATCCCATAGGTAACCACGTATTTCCTTCTGGGATCTGCATGTACCACATCCGTAGCTCATCCTGAAGTGCTCCAAGAGAATAAGACCAAGTTTATAGTCTAAATATTATTATGAGCTAATAATATTTGACTGTTCTATATTTAGACTGAGCAGTCACTCCGCTGTGATCTAAAAATAGAAGTCCATCTATTTTTTCCCAATTTGACCAATCATCCATAAACAGCAACCTGCAATCCATAGACATGATCCATATGTCTAAAAATAGACATAGTCTAAAAATAGACTTGCGCCAAAAATAGCCTGCGGGCCCACTTAGTGAAGGCGACTCTTTTCACTAAGCTCCATCATCTTGTTGCAATCTCAACACTCCCTCTCGACAAGATATGGATTATCAGCAACCCCTATCCTGCCTCGGTGGTACTCGAATTTGCTCCTGGTGAAAGCCTTCGTCAGAATATCAACATCCTGATCCTCCATTGGAATGTATGAAAGTAACATGATCCTCCGCTGCACACAATCTCTGATATGATGGTACCTGATGTCAATGTGTTTAGATCTATCATGAAATACATGATTAGATGAGAGTTTAATGCAACTCTGGTTATCACAGTAAATCACAGTAGGATCCAAATGAGAACCGAACAAACCAACCAGAATCTTCCTCATCCATATAGCCTCGCATGCAGCCAAACTTGCTGCCATATACTCGGCCTCTGCTGAATTGAGTGCCATGGATCTCTGCTTCCTGCTGTACCAAGAAACTGCTGTCGATCCAATACTGAAGACCCCTCCTGATGTGCTCTTTCTATCCGTTGGGCTTCTTGCCCAATCTGCATCCATGAAGCCACATAACTTCACCTAATCCTCCTGTCTGTACCACAATCCATATCTCGATGTGCCTCTCAAATAGCGCAATACATGCTTGCCTGCCTTCAAGAAGAGCTTGGTAGGCCTAACCATAGCTTGTGAAAGCCAGTTAACTACATAGCATATATGGGGTCGTGTATTGACCAAATACATCAGCGACCCCACCAACTGTCGATAAACAGTGGCATCCACTTCTTCTCCCGAAGTGGCATCCTCCTTCCTCCAACCTCTAGGAAGAGGAGTATCAACAGGCTTGCAGCCATACATGTTGAAATTCTCCAGTATGTCCTGAGCATACTTACCCTGAGAAACAAACAGACCACCATTGCGCTGCCATATTTCCAATCTTAGGAAATAGTGAAGGAGGCCCAAGTCCTTCATCTCAAACTTCTTAGCAAGATCATCCTTGCATGAAAGTATCAACAACTCATCAGCTGTTAGAGTCAAATCATCTACATACAGTACAATGATAAGCAACTTACCCTCCACCACAATTTGGTATAGGTTAGGATCCGCCTCGCTCTTGGAGAATCCAAGTCTAGTGAAATAGCTGTCTATCTGTGTGTACCAAGCAGGTGGTGCTTGCTTCAACCCATACAACGCTCTCTTGTGCCTGCACACATGCGACTCACTACTGAAGACCTCAAAGCCTTCAGGTGGCTCAATATACACCTCCTCCTCAATGAATCCATTGAGGAACGCAGTCTTCACATCCATTTGATGAATGTGTCAACCCATCTACGCTGAGAGAGCAAGAATCATTCGTATGGAAGAATACCTTGCGACAGGTGCAAAGGTTTCCTCATAATCGATCCTGTCTATCTGTGAAAAGCCTCGGGCAACAAATCTTGCCTTGTACTTCTCCACACTCCCATCAGCTGCCTTCTTAACTTTGTAGATCCATCTCGAACCCACCACTGATTTCCCTTCTAGTCTAGGAACAATCTCCCATGCACTGTTTCTGACAATAGAATCATACTCTTCCACCATGGCATCTACCCATGTGGGATCCTCCATAGCTTCCTCAAAAGAAGATGGCTCAGTCACAACACACTTGCTCATAAGAGCCATGTATCTAGTGTACCGATCAGGTGACTGTCTCTGTCTACATTGGGCTGTAGGTGGTCCTACAACTTTCTTTGCATCTTGAGCCAGTCGCTCAGCTTCTGTCAAGTGCTTTCGCCCTCTGATGGTTGGCGCTGCTTGAGTGGTCTCTTCCACTCCATGAACCTCATCCTGTGGTTGATCCACATCCTGAAGCTCATCCTTAGGAACTAATAGCTCCTCATCTGCATGCAAGTATAGCTCCCTCTCAAGCGAACACTTCATGGCTTTCTCCTCCTGAAATTTTATATCCTGTCACACAACAGTTTTACCACTGTCTGGAAAATACACACGATAGTTGTGGGGCGTATCAGTGTACCGCGTATCAGTGTACCCCACAAATATCCCAACCTCAGCGCTTGGCTCCAACTTCTTCCTGGCATCCTTCGTCACATGCATGTAAGCGTTAGCACCAAAAATCCTCAAATGAGAAAGATCAGGCTTCTTACCAGAATAAGCCTCCTCGGGTGTACTCATGCCAAGTATCTTATGAGGACAATGGTTCTGCACATAAACTGTTGTATTGCATGCTTCCGCCCACAAGTGAAGGGGTAGGCCCTGATCATGCAACATTGCTCGTTCAACACCCACGATCGTTCTGTTCTTCCGCTCAGCTACCCCATTCTGCTGTGGGTTATGGGGAACTATGAGCTCTCTTCGAATCCCTTCTACCTTGCAGAAATACTTGAACTCGTCTGAGATGTATTCACCACCATTATCGCTCATAAGAGCCTTCACCTTCTTCCCCGACTCCTTCTCGACCAGTGCTTTGAATTCACAGAACTTTGAATATGTCTCGCTCTTCTTTTGCATGAAGAAGATCCAACACTTACGAGAGAAATCATCAACAAAAATCACATAATGCCTATGTTTTGTTGTCGAAGCAACTGAGAAAGGTCCACACACATCTGTGTGAATTCTCTCAAGTATCGTCATGGCATGACTATCCTTCACGTGAAAGGTGGCTTTCACAAACTTCCCCAAAGTACACCCGTTGCACTGATCTGACTACACAAGTGTGCCTTTAGGAAGCCCTGTAGTGATCTGCTGCAGTATCTTCAAGGCTCCATGGTGAAGGTGACCCAATCTCCTATGCCACAACTCGCCATCATCCCAGCTCACCAATCCTTCTTCCTTGCCTTCCATTGCTGCGCATCCATCTACATGCAACTAATAAAGGTTCCTTACTCAAACCCCTATCTTCCGGGCCTCACTAGTTGTCTTGCTGCGTAGGAAAGCTTTTCCCTTGCTGAAAACAACATCATACCCCTTGTCTTCTAACATCACCACAGAGATAAGATTCTTCTTCAATCCTGGAACATGCATGACTTCCTTCAATACAAAGGGTTTACCAGACTCCCTCCCAAAGGAAATGGTACCGATACCGGTCGCACTGTATCTACCATCATCGCCCATCTCGATGTGCACTCCAAGATCTTTGTCCTCCAGATCAGAGAACAAATCTCTATCTCCCGTCATGCGAAAAGACGCACCACTGTCCAAGAACCACACTGATCCCATCACACTTGAACCAAGCATGCGATCAATGAAAAATCAAGCTCAAACTAAGAAGCTAAGGCCTCTCCCCCTGCAAATCCAGCAACTTGCTTGTTCTTCTTCTTCTGCGGACAATTTTAGTGGCATAATGTCCGTGCTGGTGACAGTGAAAACACTTCACCTTGGACATGTCCTGCTTCTTGCCTTTTGCACCAGACTGAGAAGCTTTCTTGCTCTTCCATTTCTTTGCTTTAGCAGCCAAAGCACAATTTTCTTCTTCAGCTCGCTTTGAGGAAGATCTGTCCCTCGTACTCCGCCTGATCTCCTCTTGCACAAGATCTGACCATAGTCTTTCCCATCCTGGCAATTTCTCTTGACCATTGACAAAGTCCTGATAGGAATGCCAACTCTTCGAAAGACGAAGGAGAGCCAAGCTCACCAAGTCCTCATCATCGACAGTAACCCCCACACTTCCCAGCTCATCTCGACACTGAGTGAACTTCGTGAGATACTTGGGCATATTGTCACCCTTCTCGCATTTGATGTTTCTGAGTTTATCTTTGAGTTCCATATTCCTCTGATCGCTCTTGCTTTGGAATAGATCTGTTAAAGCCTTCTACATCAGATATGGAGAAGTCTTTCCATGCAGGCTGGACACAATGTGATCCTTCACGCCCTCCAACAGAATCCTTCGACATTTTGCGGTCTTCTTTTGCCAAGCATCAGCTTGAGTAGCATCAGTAGGCTTTACATCCGTCTCTATGAACTCCTTAAGCCCGTTATCATCCAATACTGCCTCCATCCTATCCTTCCATGCAATATAGTTCGTACTGCCCTCAAGGCCATACTCCAATCGCAATCCTGTGAAAGACATCTTAGTTTTGACACCAAGAAAACACTACTGCAAATTCGAATTCCACCAGCTCCAACTCAACCGCTTCCGATCTAAAATTCATGAGAACAAGTTATTTATTGTACAGAGATCGACTGTATGGGCATTCACCGGATATCTCACCTTCCAAAGGAAGGATGAATCCAGAGGCTACCTGGCCCGATTACAGACTCTGCCTGAAGAAATAGAATGTAAACACTTCCTGAATAGTAGATCTGATGATCAACAACTCCGATACCATGTAGAAATTTTGAATAATAAACACATATTCAATGGAGATTTGAATACATACATAATACATAAGCTCCTCTATGTTGATCATCAATATAGCAGCATCAATAATAATAAAACATTAAGAGCATGCACACCTTAACACAATATGTAACCCGGGGAAAGCTTACAGCTAAAAACCCCACACTATCTGTATATTAATGATTGAGAACATGTAAAATTACAATAGTCAATAATTCTCATAAGTATCCAGCACTGTCTCCACCCGTTACACACAATACAACTCAGATCTGATTTCCAAATCTATTCCACTGCTTGCCTGCCTCCACTGCTCAATACCTGCACAAGAATGGATGAGAATGGTTGAACCAAACTTGTATTTACCTCAAAAGAATCACTCACACTGGGAATCGCGTGAGCAGAGGCTATAATCACTTGGTATTGGCCAATTCTCATTGGCATAACTCAATCCCATTGATTGTGCAAATTCTCATGCACAACTATAGTCACAACTGATAGCAATCTGATCCTCTAACACCTGTCCCTGCTGAACTAAACATGCACTGACATGCAACTGAGTTCACTGATGTATTCTTTAGTTGCATTATGAGTTAATAATTAGTTTAACAACTCATCATTAGTCTATTTGCAGTTAGACTAATTACAACTAGTTTAAACAAGTCAAACTGAACACAACTCCATCAACTCCACAATCAACTCCACCAAACTCAACTGATTGAGTTCTAACTGAAGTCATGCATGCAACAACTCAACTGACCCACAAAGAAAACACATTTCCTTCTGACAGCTGCATGTGCCACATCTGTAGCTCAAACTGAAGTGCTCCAAGAGAATAAGATAAAGTTTATAGTCTAAATATTATTATGAGCTAATAATATTTGACTGCTCTATATTTAGACTTGACAGTGTGACCACTGTTGTCTAAAAATAGAAGTCCATCTATTTTTTCCAACTTGACCAATCATCCATAAATAGCATCCTGCAACTCATAGACATGATCCATATGTCTAAAGACATAGTCTAAAAATAGACTTGCGCCAAAAATAGCCTGCGGGCCCACTTAGTGAAGCGACTCTTTTCGCTAAGCTCCATCATCTTGTTGCAATCTCAACACTCCCTCTCGACAAGATATGGATTATCAGCAACCCCTATCCTGCCTCGGTGGTACTCGAATTTGCTCCTGGTGAAAGCCTTCGTCAGAATATCAGCATCCTGATCCTCCGTTGGAATGTACGAAAGTAACATGATCCTCCGCTGCACACAATCTCTGATATGATGGTACCTGATGTCAATATGTTTAAATCTATCATGAAATACAGGATTAGCCGAGAGTTTAATGCAACTCTGGTTATCACAGTAAATCACAGTAGGATCCAAATGAGAACCGAACAAACCAACTAGGATCTTCCTCATCCATATAGCCTTGCATGCAGCCAAACTTGCTGCCATATACTCAGCCTCCACTGAACTGAGTGCCACGGATCTCTGTTTCCTGCTGTACCAAGAAACTGCTGTCGATCCAATACTGAAGACCCCTCCTGATGTGCTCTTTCTGTCCGTTGGGCTCCCTGCCAAATCTGCATCCGTGAAGCCACATAGCTTCACCTCATCCTCCT